>JBBMKA010057633.1:0-18054 GCA_037833695.1 Sechiopsis laciniata
CTCATCACTAATGCGGGAACTGCTGCAAGAGCCAGAGAGAGCCTCCAGCCCATACCATTTTTAATCTGAGCGGTTCCGTAGTTGATAAGATTAGCCATGAAAATGCCAAGGGTAATGGCCATTTGGAAGCCAATGTTTAGAGCTCCTCTGATCTTGGCAGGGGCCATTTCTGATAAGTAAAGAGGCACAGACTGATTGGCAAAGCCGACGCCGGCTCCGAGTAGCAACCGACCGGCAATGAGCATTTCGATGTTGACGGCAGCACCATTCAAGATAGAGCCCACCAAGAAGATTAAGCCCCCAACAAGCATAGACATTTTTCTTCCAAAAGCTCTGGTTACAATTGATGCAAAGAAGGAAGCAAAAAGTGCAGCTAAGTATAGTGAAGATGTGAATAATGTGAGTAATTGGCTGTCAAACTTGCAGTATTGGTTCCCTCCTGCTGCCTTTTTTTCCTGTTCAATAACTGATGGGAAAAACTTCTCCAAAAAAGGTCCCATTGAAGTCACCCCTCCTGAAAAAACAAAACAAAATTACAAATTACGCGCATTGTCACGCCCGCGAATAACATCTCCATTGACATTATGCCTGTAAATAATTACCTGAAATTCCGAGATCGTATCCGAAGAGGAGACCACCCATGGCTGCAACCATGCAGGTGATTATAACAAAAGTATTCACACCTCCCTCATACATCTTACCACCAGCAACAACTCCACCTCCTGCCATCTTTAATTTCTTTTTATGTATTTCTCTTCACTTTTGTTTTTTTCTTACACTTTTTTTACAACAAAAAAGTATAAACAGAATGAAAAGTAAAAGAAAAAAATCCCTGTTTCTCAAGGGTATGGATTATTCCATAATTATTTTTTGTTGAGTTTGAATGAAGAATGTGAGGTTTATTTATATAGCCTACTCAAGTGGCTCATAATGGTCTGCCCATAACAAATTTTGCTGTAATTAAGGCTGTTGACTCTGTGTTTTTCATTAACTTATTTGTTTTTTATTTTTTTATTTTTAAAATGTGCAATGCATATTTTAGCATCTACTTCTTCTGACCGATCCATGCACATTTTTTCACTTCTCCACTTGTGTAGCTACCAAATTTACTAGAAAGGAAGGGTTAAAAAGATAAAGGTTTTGGTGGAGCCTAAGCTGCACTCCACCTATGCTATCGTTGATGTGGCACTTTAAGAACTACAAATTTCTTTTTTTTTTAATCTTTTTTATTTATAAGAGATTTCTATTTTTTTGTGGCTCTTAAAATAGTTTCATGTGTTTGAGTGCAGCCTAGGTTCTACTCAAATTTTTCTCGATTAAAAATTGAGAAAAACTTCCACATAATGTATAGGGAACCTATTAATGATACAAGTAGCACCATTGGTGCCACGTAAATCTTTTTATAAATAAAAATTATTGAAAAAGGAAAAAAGAAACTGTTTTCAAAATAAGACAAGTACCTTATTGATTTCTTAAGGGTGTGCTTTAAACCAAGTGAACCTTATTCATGCAACATAGACTAAGAAAATGTGTGGTAATGTACCCTTGTCCAAGTTGACAACGAAATGGAGCATTGCACACACTTTAACTTCATTTATAGCAGAATTTCAAAAAAAAAAAATTTAAGCAAAATCAAGATGAAGTATTGGTTGCATTTATGGAACTTAGAGGTGTTTGCATGACTAGTTAGAAATTGAAGCTTTTATAATAACTCATTTGAATGTAAATTTTATAGAGAAGTTATAGCCAAAAACTCGTTTGGATGTAATTTTTTTTATAGAAAAGGTAGAGACAATAGTTTGTTTGGACGTAGATTTAGAATGATAGTATTATTTTGAGTAGTTAGAAGTGAGTGATTAGAAATGATTGGCTAAAAATGAGTTATTTTGAGTAGTTAGAAATAAATAATTAAAAATGAATAGTTAGAAATGAGGAGTTGTTTTGAATAGTTAGAAATGAATGATTAAAAATGAGTGGTTAAAAATGTGAAGTTATTTTGAGTAGTTAGAAAGGAGGGGTTTTTTTTAGTAGTTATAATAGTTCATTCAGATGTAGCATTTTTTAGAAGTTGTTAATTGAACTCAAATTATATTATTCTTTAATGAAGTATAACTTATGCTTCCATTAGGGGTGCAAGGCAAAATCAAAAAACCGAAAAACCGAACCGAACCAATTCAATCCAATGGATTGGATCGGTTTTTTAGCACAAAGTTGGACAAATCGGTTTGTAATTTGAAAAAAACAAAAATATTGGATCGGTTGTGGTTTTCGTTTTCAAAATCCAATAAAAACCGATCCAAACCGAAATATATATTATTAATAAATCATATAAAGTCATATTTATTCCATTATTTAGAAGATTTTTTAAAGTCTTGAAGATCAATCTAATGTTTTTTTATCCTTCAAATGTCAATATATTTTCTAAGTAATTTTCTCAAACTTTACTTTTTTCATATTACTTTGTCATTATCTATTTAAAACTAATTTTATGAAAGAAAATTAGATGCAAGGATCAAACTTGTTAAAGAAAATTGGAGAAATTTTTTTTAGTTAGAAATATTGTTTTTTATATATTAAAAAATATTGGACATTAGATCGGATCCAAAACCAAATCGAACCAATTGAAAACCGAACCATTGGTTCTATACTTTATTAGACATTGGATCGGATCCATTTTTAGAAAACCGAAGATATCGGTTCGTTGTCGGTTTGGAACAAAACCGACAAAAATCGAACCGAAATCACCCCTAGCTTCTATGTTGGATTGATGGAAATAGAGTTGAACTCAAATTGCACTATTCTTTAATGAAGTACAACTTATGAGATGTCTCCGAGGCATAATGCAATGTCTTCGACACCAAATCTAATTCTAGTTCCCACAAAATTCACTGTTTTTTTTTTTTTTTTTTTGCGGAGATCAGATTTCCCACGTATAATTTTTTTTTATTCAATTTTTTTCATTTTTTATTAATAAATTTTTTGGATAATAATTTCAAATAATTAATTTTTTATAGAAGTTTCAGCTATAGTTAATTATTTTTAAAAAATATATTCATTTTCATATAGAATTTTATCAACAATTTTTTAAATCTAAAAATTAAATGTGTAAAATAGGGAGAAAAAATAATTTTGTAAGGATATATATATATATATATATATATATATATATATAAATGGGGCGGGATCGAGAAAATGCAAATGGAGAATATATTTCCTTATATCTCCGTTTGAGCGAACCAAAATTCTTTTCCCGTCTCTTTACTCGTTTCCACTTACGGACAAATGAACATATCTAGTTAAATTTACTTTACGATACTTCACGTGATGCTTAATTCATTTATTCTTGGCCGATTACAATCTCTAGATTATGTTTGAGAATATAAACAAAGTTATTTTATCGGTTAAATAAGAGGAAGATGTGTATATATGATACAAGAACACATTTTTATTAGCATAAGGCATTTTGAGTGAAACATCAAAACCATACTTACAAAAATATATATATATATATATAGAGATAGATAGATAGATGCGTTTAAATTACATATATGAGTACATTTATTTTTAATTCAAGTGTTCAAATAAAATATTTAAAAAGGGAATAAACTAATTTCAAACGTTACAACAAATAAATTGTGAGCGGGTGAAAAGAAAAAAGTTGTCTAAACTCATGAGATTGGGATTCGAATCTCCCTTCACATATTATTAAATAGTAATAAAATAAATCTAAATTCATCAAAGTATCACTACAATAAACAAAGAATTGTTGATACCAAAAAATGGTTCTTCGAGATCAACGGTAATATTTATATTACTGGGAACAAGATAGCCTGCAAAACGACAAAATAGTGTTAGACACTGGTGTGGTGTGAGCCATAGGGCCTCCGAATATGCCTAAGTCAGAAGTGGTCGGAAAAAAGGTAGAGTATATAGAGTTTGAGAGTAGCTTAACTTAGAATGTTTAGGATTAGCTTGTCCTTAAATGGTGAACTTCTGATCTTTATATAGTCATCAGATTGGTAACTGCCCTAGACGCATTTAATATGGTGCATTATGGCGCTGATTAATGACGAAATCGATTATAACATTTCTGTCATTAAGCCAGAGATAAATGAGCTCGTAACTTCCAGTTGTTACACATCCGCCTATTTATTCCGTTCGTAACCATTGGAATGACTTGAAGTGTAACAGTCTCAAGAGAGTTGAAACGATCGAGATCGATCCCCGGGGGAAGTCGTAGTCCTCTTTAGCCGACCATTTGAGGGCTCCTCCTCGGTCTGACCCCTCAAATGGTCGGTTTCCCTTTGACCGACCCTCGGAGGGGTCTGCTTGGCCTCGGGCCGACCCCTAGAGGGGGGTCGGTTTCCCTTTGGCCGACCCCTCGAGGGGGGTCGATCCCCCTTTGGTCGACCCCTCGGGGGGTCGATTTCCCTTTGGCTGACCCCTAGGAGGTCAGCTTGTCTTCGAGCCGATCCCTCGAGGGGGATCAGTTTCCCTTTAGTCGACCTTCGGGGGGTTGACTCGTCTTTGGGCCTCTGCAACTTCTGGGGGACCGGCTCACTTGAACCGGCCCCCTCCTTCATCTTTCTCGAGGAGAGGATTCCAATTTACTTTTCTTAAGGTTTCACAGATTTTTGTACTTAGCAAATATTTTACCAACAATAAAAGTATAAGAGCTTTTTGTGCTCATCGATGAAATTGAAAATATGATCAAGTAGCCTTGTTGAAGATTTGCATTGTCCCACACGTTAAAAATGTGAAGAGACCTCATAATATTTATAAGATAAGTGAGTCACTTTTCTCATTATCAATTTTTTTTAGATGAAACTCTATATTATCTAATATAGTATAAGAGCTTAAGATAAGTGGTAGCAAAAAATCATCATGATTGTAGACCCATCTGGTAGTCTAAGCAATGTATAAAAGCAACCGTCAATTAATCTCTATGTTGATTTAAGTATTATTTTTATTAGCTAAAAAACTAAAATATAGTTATCGAAGTTTTTGAAAAGATAAAACGTAATTTACAGATCTACTAGAAAATAAAAGTGATTTCAACTTCACAATCACAAATTTAAGCCTGAAAATCGATATTTGTCTCTCATATTATTTAGAAAAAGTAAAAGTATAATTTGTTGATCTCTTTCCCTCAATTTATACTAAAAATAACTAAATAAATAAAAGTCATACGGCGAATGAACTCAAAAAAGAAGGAAAAAAAATATAAGTGAATGCCCTAAAAATGTGGGTGAGTTGATTAATTGTTTGGCCAATCATCTGCGTAAAATGCTCTAATTTTCACAACCTAAAAACTGTTTTTGGCCTTATTTTTCTTCTATAAATTTTCACTTTTCATTGCCACTCCTCAATTAATTAATTCTTCGTACTCTACAAATTCCTTTTCTCTCTTTTTCAAAAGTTAAAATCAGAAAAAGACAAAAAAAATGGTAAGCTTTACCCTTTTCAAAAGCCTTCCAAAGTTTGGTCTTGCAAGGAGATCAACCACCTCAAACCCCACCCTCCTTTTTGCTTCTAACCCTAAACTTATTCATGTAAGTATTGTCTTTGATGCACGTCGTATCTCTTACATATTATTATGAGGATCGAATACTTGTTTGAGCTCATGTACTCTGATACCATATTAGATAATATGGAGCTTCACCTCAAAACCAATTGAAAGGAGTAAATATATCTCTTATATATTGTTATTAGGTTTCCACTCTTTTCGATATGGGATCCTTGAAGCATAATACCAATTCCAAACTTATATTAGTTGAGCTGTTATTTTTGTAGGTGATGCCCTTGATACATAAACATCTATATTTATATTAAATTTCCAACAATAATTCAATAATATGTATTAGTTTATGCATTTTAAACTCTCATATATTTCACTCTCAATTTACAAAGATTGTCAATTATATTATGTTAAACAATTGGGTTGGTTAATTAGTTCAAACAATATAATTTATTTTTATTTATTTTTTACTTATTTGTGTTTGACAGACAAATTCACCACAAGATCCATTAGAAGTCAAGGATGCCATAAACCCAGGAGCAAATGAAGGAATGATGCCTGGTGAAAATATGATGAATGATATGGCTTACTCTACTGCACAACATGTAATAAACTCCAACTTTTTCTTACAAACATGCTTTCAAAATAATTTTCTTAATATCAAAACAAATTATTAAAAAAAGAAATAGATAATATAAAATTTCATCTTAAAACCAACCCAACATGCCTTCAAGATGATATTTCTTTAGATTTACCATTCTTAAACCAAATCTCAATTTATTTTTTCTAGATTGGATTGACTTTTTTGGCTCAATGGACTCTGGCATGATATTTGATAGTCAGAAGTTTCATCTCAAAATCAATTGATGATAAATTGACCAATAACTCTCAATTTTATACATATTAGTAGATCTCCCCACTTCTCTCATGTATGATCCTCGACACAAAAGTTCTTTTTTCTTTTATGACTCGACATATAAGTTAAGTCAAGTATGTAGTTGTGAACATAACTCGATAATATTAAGCATGCAATTTTTTTTCTGAAGATCATAGGTTATTTTTTCTACAGAGACTATGAATTCAAATCTTCATATGCGCTAAGTGTTTGTGAAAATTAAACTGTTACAGATGAGTCAAAAGGCAAAGGACACATTGATGGACACTGCCAAAAACTCTGAGGAATTTGTGAAAGCAAATGCAAAGTGTGTTGAAAAGAGCATGAACACCAAGAACCGTTCTTAATCTTCAATTTCTTCTCTTTTTGTGTTTTGGAGAGTTTTTGTTTATAGTTTATTCATAAAATATTAATTATTTGTTCTTGCCTAAAGCAAGCTTAATTCAGCAACATATTTTCGATTGAGAAGTTCAGGGTTCGAATCACCGAATCTCATCGGTTGTATTGAAGTAAAAAAAATTGTTTGTTTTTTAATAAAAGCCAAGTCTTTTCTTTCTAATAATAAAGCCATGTTAGTTGTATGCAATTTTGTTTTATGTGTATACTTGTGTGAAAAGATATGGTGATTTTCCTTCCAAGATTTTGAATTTGATTGGGCTTTTTTTCTTCGATTTTGGAGGTTCAACGTGTGTGGGGTACTAAGGGATTGGAAAATTATAACGATATTCAAATCGTTTCATTTTCTACATTGACAATCTCAATTATAGTAATGAGCAAATAAAAATTCAAATTGGTAATTTAAAGAAAACTAAATATAGAAGTGAAAAGAGAGCAGTAAGCATAAGAAGAACAAATACACAACAATTTTCTACATCTTAATGATGTTATATTGTTGATTCTTAAGCCATATGTTTTTTTCACTTGGATATCTACATCCATATTTGACCATCTTCTATATAGGATTTGTAGTTTTTCCTTCCCGATTTGTACTTTAATAAATAAATAACCAAACCAAAATTTGAAAACAAAAAAAGTAACTTTGAAAAGTTTATTTTTATTTTTGAAATTTGATTAGCATTTACATATACTTTTTTAAAGAAAGATGAATATATTATAGGAAAGATGATAAACTTAACCAAAAATAAAAAACCAAATGATATCTAAAAAAATAGGATCACTTTGACAACTTTCTGATGGTCGTCAAATCTATGCTACCTTTACTTCGACTTCAATCTTTTCTGTGTTGTCAAGAATCTACACAGTACACACACATAAAATTAAGAGTTATAGGGTGTGGCTCGTAGCCAACTTTTTTTTTAGTATAAATAGAAGGAGGGAAACACAAGCTCTACACATAGAGTACTATTACTCCCAAATAAATGAAAATCAAGTATCAATTTTCGAGATCGAACAATGAAACCAACTCATAAACAACAAAAAAAATATTTGTCCATTTAGATTATGCCATGTGGCCCGGGTGTAAAATATAAATTCTACCCGGTCATCCCCTAAACTTTTCTCACTCTAATTGATTTTGGATCTTTTGTCTTCTCTTTGGTGTATACCTACCATCTATCACTCTCAATTGTGATGGGTTCAATCCATTTTGATCACTTATTTAAGAATTAATTTTTTAGAATTTTTTTCATATTTAAATATCGTAGGGTCGAACAGTATGTTCGGTGACATTAATGGAAGTGAGTGCAAACTGATCCGAACAATTACAAATATAAAAAATAAATGTAAAATGTAATCAATAAATAAATTTGTATAATATTATTAAAATACTTTGGGAATTGAGAGGGAGAACAACACTACCGTGGTTGTTTTTCTTCCACTCATTTAAAAAGTTATTAAAATGGTGAAAATGGAAAATGACAAGTTTTGTTATTAATATATAAATAAAAATCAGAATTAAAAATTATAAAATTGAAAGAAAACAAAGGTACACACTTTGCAGAACTAAAAAAATGCTCGTACTACATCAAACTCAAGACTTGGCATTCAAAGAGCAGAATTTGCCTGCTCAGAGCACCTGCTCCAAGCCACGTCAATCACATTTTGTTTTATTTTAAAACTTTTTCCTTTTTTATTTTCATTTATATCTAAATGATAAATAATTTTTTTACTCAGAATATTAATTATATTGTAAATTTTAGATTCAAATATGATTTTGGTCTAAATTTTAAGTTTTCTTTCATATTGATTTTTAAACTTTCAAAAGATCAATTTTAATCTATATATCAACTTTTAAATTTGTTTCATTTTGATTATAAAATTTCACATATCCAATTTTAGTTCCTAGACTAAAAAGAAAAAGTATATTACTAGTCAGATAAATTTGAAGTTATTATTAATTGAAATTAATTTAATAATTTTAATACAAATACAGAAAATGTGTGAACGTGTTTCTAAACTTTATTTTTTTTAAATGATATTTTTTAAAAGAAAAATTAACAAAAAAATTCCAATAAAGATCAATTTTTTTTTTAAAGTCTAAGAATTAAAATTGAGCATTTGAAAATTCATGAATCAAAATGAATCAAACTTATAAGTCCAATAATCATAATGAAATAATTTTGAAAGTCGATAGATTTAAAATTGACAATGGACTAAAATGGAATCAAACTTAAAAATTAGATATTAAAAGGATATTTTAACCTAAAACTTATAATATATTATTTAAATTTTCACAAGAAAAATGAGAAAAATTATAGATGAAAAGCGAATACAAAATAATTATAAAAAAACCATTATCTAATGTGCATACAATTGTTATAGAAAAACCGTAACTTATATTATATGATAGAAAAAGTGAACAAAGTAAGTAGACAGATAATGAAAAGTTATTATAAAATAAAGATTAAAATACCATTTTAGTTACATTTTAGTTAATAGACTCCTATATTCTTAAATGTTCAATTTTTTTTCAATCCGTGACTGTTCGGTCTATTTTGTGTGCACATCGAATATGCATGATCATACAACATTTGAATGTTAAGAAAATTTGTAGAAAATTAGTTCGTAGGTAAATGGCTACATGAATTTAACTCTTCACCTCTTAGTTTTCTAAGAACTTCTTGACTAGTAGGTCACTTTATGATGATAGTTTTTAATTAGTTCCTTAACTTTTAAGTTTGTTCAATTTTGATCCTTAAACTTTCAAATGTTCAATTTTAATTTCTAAACTTTCAAGAAAGTTAAAAATTGATTCCTATGATAAATTTGAAAATAATATTAAATGAATTTGATTCAATACAAATTAAGAAAATATGAACACATTTATAAAATTTTATGAAGAAAATTGATAATTTCTTTAAAAAAATTAACAACAAAAAATATCAATTGAAGACCAATTTGTTTATTTACTTTTTTTTTTTTTTTTGAAAGTCTAAATACCTAAAATTAAACCTTTCAAAATTCAACAATCTAAATTGAAACAAATTTCAAAGTTTAAAAACTAGAATAAAATAAATTTAAAAATGCAAGACTAAAATTAAACATTCAAAAATTAGGGAGCAAAACAAATCAAAAATCAAAATATAAAGACGAAAATAATATTTTAACCTAAAATAAAATATGACAAAATAAATAAGGATTGCAAAATAAATGAATATCGTTTATGGATAAGGAAATTATTACACAACTATTTTTTTTCCATTTATACAAAATTTCAGTTTTGCAATCAATTACATGAAAACACTGCATAAAAATCACAAATTCAAATTTTAAAATGATATCATAAGAGTTGAGAAATAAAAAGTAGTAATAATAATAATAAATGACAGCCCTGTACCCGCTTGATTCAAAATATATGCAAAAATTACATAATAATAATACATATTAACAAATGTAATAGGCAATTGTAAACATATACTTGAAAAAAAAAAACATAACGAAATCATACTCTAAAGATTCCTTCAAAATATATTGGTTTCCATTTTCACTACCGTTATACACAGCCTCAAAATTCAAAAATTCAAAGACAAGCTCTCAAAAATTTACTCTGGGATTGATTTACTTCATCTTGAATTCTCGCTGTTAAAAGTATTTATTTAAGTACAAAAGGAGAAAACCCTAAAGAACCCTTCATTTTCTTTTTCTCCTTCTATAATTAGGTTTTCAAGGCTATTGGTCTGATTTCAATTCCCTGGATGAGCAGCCCGCCCTTCCAATGCCCACCCTTCACCTCCGACACGCTCATCTCGAGCTCCCCGACGACGCTGTCGTCATGGAAGAATTCACCAAGCTGAACCTCGAGCCACCCGTCCTCCCTCTCCTTTGGGACGATGCGACCACTACAATCCTCAACGAGGGCATCGCTCCTAGTCGTTGCAGGGGGCACGGCTACTTGCGTTCCAATCATGATGCGACATTTGCTGAGGTTGAGGAGGCCGAAGCCCCTCGGCACCATCGGGTAGTGGCGCCGTCGCCATTCTTTATCCACGACGTTTAGATACGCATTTTGTTTGGGAGTTTCGGTCCCAACGAGGCCGACCGCGACCTCGACTGGCTGGTGTTGGAAGCCGTAGTTGGTGGTCGTGGGCTTGAACACCATATAGGCTGCATATAACGCGCTCGGAGATAGCATCTCTGTCTCTATCTTCCCCCTGATGTCAAGCCAACATACACTCACCAGCTCTGCTAGCTCCCCAAACCTATTTAATTTTTAAAATTCATCATCAAATTAATAAAATGCCCCAATATTATAACTACAATATCTTCATTCCCTATTTTTAAAATAGATGAGACTTCCCAAGTATAGCAAGGAAACTAATTACCCCAATAAAAGACTTTCCATTATGTCCATTTAGAATATAGCTCAAACACTAATAATGTAATTGATCTTACATTTTCCAAATAGCAAATTTATTTGCTTGTATTATACTCTCAAGTGTGATTCTATATATCAATTATAAAATAATTTTAAATTGTTACTACATTTTCTTTTTGTTAATTTGTAGTAGATAACTAAAGTCCTTTTAGATCATTCATCTTTGATAAACTATACTAAATAGACTAATTTCAATACTTCAAAATGTACTTAACAAATCGATTCATCAGCGAAGTTATAGAGGGAGAGAAAAAAAAATACTAAAACAATACAATTGAATACGATCGAAGTAATTAACAACTCATTTATGGATTGATTTTAATAGTGTGGTTGAGATAATTAACTAATCGTATGGTGATTGAGGGCTAGAGATTATTAACTGAATAGATTATTGTGAAGAAAAAAAAAAAGAGTTACCTTGCTTCTGGAGGAGAAGTCCACCTCCAATACCTTGGAGCATCACCCCAAACAATGGAAAGCTCTCTAGGAGAGATCATGTAGCATTTCTTCCCTGTCTTTCTATCAAGAGAAAAGCTCTGAAAAATTCAATTACACGAAAATAAAATCATTCAATATTTGAAATTAAGTTCATTTTTGTAAAAAAAGGAAAAAAGAAAATACGGGTTTGTATACAAAAGGAAAAGCGAGCCTCATAAAAAGGCAATAAGGCAAAAACTTATCAAATAGAGTTTTAACTTTAAGGCGGTGTTTGGATGAAATTTTGATAAGAAGTTTGGTTTGACAAATTATTCTGAGTAGTTAAAAATTGAGAGTTGTAACAAAAAACTCGTTTGATGTAGTTTTTTTTATAAAACAGTTAGAGTGAAAAGCTTATTTAGATATAAATTTAAAATGAGTAGTTATTTAGAATAATAAAAAAAATGAATAATTAAAATCGAGAGTTAAAAATGAGTTAATTTGATTGATTAGAAAGAAATGATTAGAAAAATTAGTGGTTTGAAAAGAATGAGTTATATTGCGTAGTTATAAATGAATGACTAAAAATAAAAATTTATTTTGAATAAAATAAATGAAAAGTTACAAAAAAAACTCATTTAGATGAAATCCTCATTCTAAATCCTTCTTAAATATGGCAAACAAACAACCCCTAAATATCTTTGTTCAAAAAAAAAAAAAAACACCCCTAAATATCAAATTTATAATTTATCTTTTCTCAGTTCATGAACGCTCGACTTACGAGACCAAACTATTCCTTAGAGTTTACAGGTTTGTAATTTAACTTATTTTCCTTCTAATTTCCCATACTTTTATATTTTAACAAAAAAAAAAAAAAAACAAAACAAATAATCACAGTTTTTTTTACCCAAAAAAAACGAAACAGCAATCGCATAGGAATCAGCGTCGTTAATCTCGTGAAGATCCGCGTACGGAATAACTCATAAAGAAGGAGCTTACCACATATAAATTTATTTTATAAATAAATATACAAAAAATATATCTAGTAATTAAACAATCAAATTGTAGAATTGAGAAGCACAGACGCGAACATGACATGATACGGAAACCTAGACACGTTATTATTAAAAAATGTAAGATACGAATACGTCGAGAACACGTTACTTATTATTATTTTTTATGATATACTATAAAAAGATCAAATTCAAAATATTTTAATTTTTTTTTACTAACCATAAAAAATAATTCAAATAAGGTTGAATTTGAAGATTGAATTAGCAATAGAATTTAAACTACGTAGTTAGTTATATGAATTCATTTAAATCCAATAAAAAAACAAATCTCACAATTCTTTCAATGCTTACCCTTAAGCACCTCAAAATATTTTAGTTTTTACCTCCTTTTCATTTTTTCCATTCTATTTTTTCTTTTTCTTTCATTTTTCTATTTTAGTTTAGACGTCATTGTCGATCGCCTCCACCAATACTACCCATTGTCGTGTCATCGACAATTTTGAAACAAATAAGTCTTAAATGGAGTGTCCATGAAATATTCGTGGTGTGCCCATAAAGTGTCCAAAATAATAATAATAATAAATATGGACACAGAATTTTGAGTGTCGGACACGTGTCTGAAGAGTGTTCGGATGTATCAGTGTCGAACACGAGTACGACACAGAAACATTGTCAAAATAGAAATGTCCGTACTTCCTAGGAATTCCCTGCCTGGCTGCCTGCTCATGTGTAGGAAAGTTTTTGGATACTTATGTTTATGTATATGAGCATCATTAGGAGACCAGTGTTTCTAACTCCATTTGGGCTATTTTATTTTATTTTTATTTTTAAAATGTAGCCTAAATTAAATTATATGTATAGGTATGAAAGTTCAGGGATGACTTAAATTTGTCTAGAAACAATATTCGGATTCCATATTCAATTGTTACTGAAACTAATTAAAAAAAAAAAAAAAAAAGAGACGAAATTATTATTATTACCTTAGCGCCGCCGTGGATAAGAACAGGGAGGCGGCAGAGATGGAAATAGAGCTCTTTCTTGGAAGCAAAAGGCGGGAAAATCTGCGAAACGGCGTCGGAGATTTCAGCGCCGTACTCCGGGGGGAGAAAGCGCTCCCACACGGCGTCGGCGTCGGCGGCGGATCTGAAAGTAGGGGAGACGGAGGCGGAGCGGCACACATCCTGAGGAGAAGTGAAGGAGAGTATACGAGCGATGCAGCCCTCCGGCAGCGCCGAGAAGTCCGTCACCGCCGCGCCAAACCGCATTCCGCCACCGTCGGCGGCGGCGGCGGCCTTGCACTTTCTCATATTTGTTTTTTTGGATGAGGATTGAAATATTGTGTTTGTGTGCTTGTTAAGGTTGTCTGTATATGTGTATTGTCGGTTTAGCACAGAGAAAGAGAATTTTAATTTGTATTCTGAAAGTGCAAGTACGGGACTGGGTGCCTTAGCGGTTAAGGTTGGCGTTTAGTTTCATACTGCCTAAGATTTCGAGTTTTGTTCTATTGTGATTCTCAATTTTTAGATATTTAATTTTGGTCTTTGTTCCCTCAACGTTTAAATCTCCAAATTTGATCCATGTATTATCAAAAAATATTAAAAATTGATCGTTTAGTCAAATGAATTTTTTTTTCATAATTAAATTATTTTCTTTCTCTTCCATCTTTCATCATTTCTCTCTAGTTTTACCTCTCTTTCTCTCTTTTCTTCTTTCATTCTCTTTTTTTTTCTTGGTTCCATGGTAAACTATAAATTTTGGAAACAAAAAGTGACAAATTAAAATAGAAAAATGATTATTTACGAAAATTGTCTCATGTTAAACACTTCGATGAGATGGATTGAAGAGAAAAAAGGAAAGAAAGAAAGAAGACTAGAGAGTTAGATTTAAAAAATACAAAACTTCTAGAAAAAGAAATGATGAAATGGAAGAGAGAAAAAAATAAATTAAGGGTGAGAAAAAATTTATTGCACTAAAATTATCATTTTTTAACTTTTTTGATACTTTATGGATCAAATTTGGACTTTTGAAAATCAAGAGACCAAAATTGATAAATAGCAAAGTAGAGGAACTAAAATTTGACAAACAACAAAGTCAAGAGACTAAAATTGAACATTTGAAAATTTATGGACTAAATGAAAAAACTCCAAAATTGAGAGACTAAAATGAAACTTTTGGTATTTTACCAAAACTTAGCTCAGAAGTTTTGCAGTCTCCCACGTGTCCCCATTTAATTGTGACATGTTTCATTTTACAGCATTATCCTTTTTTATAAATTTATAATAAATTATAAAAATAAATATTTAGGTTAATATAAATTGAAAAAGAGACTACAGACCCTACCTAACATTACTCTCAAATAAACAATAACTAAATACCAATTTGAATGATCGAACTCGTGATCGTGGTATTGAACTGGATTACCATACAATGAAATCAACATGTCACCAGATTTCAAATAAAATAAAATCAACATGTCACCACTCTTTCAATTTTAGAATTATATTTAATCTTTATACTTTGATAAAATTTAAAAAGTAATTTATATCGCTTGTACTTATTTTCAAAATGTTGATTGAAATGATAATTAGATTAATTTTAAATTTTATGAAGATGCAATTCTTTTTATCTCACGAAAATTTTATTTTCAAAAAAAAAAAATAAAACAAAAAAGTCCAATCAAATAAAAAGATCAAAATGAAATCAATTTTAAAAATATTCAATAGAAATTTCAGGCAAAATCTAAAGATCAAATTAAAGAGAATTTCCCAAATTTAATATATAAATCAAGAATCAAACAAATGATTGAAAAACCAATAAATACAATAATTAAATGAAAAATTATAAGGAATGAGTTATTCTAACAAAATTATTATAAAGGTAGTCAAATTTTAAAATCCTTGTACTCATAATTATAAATACGTTATTTATTAATACTTTATTATGTCTAAATAACTTTATTATGTCTTATGAGTATTATGTATTATTACAATATTATTATTAATAAATATGATTATGATTGTTAATCTTTTTAAAAAAAGTGTTCATATTTGTAATTTTTAAAAAGAAAATTTGATTAATTTTATAAATGTTCCTAATTTAATATACATTTATGAACCAATAATTTATGGGTTGGATCCACCCGTGTTGAACTTAAAAAACAAATGATTGAAAATGGAAATGATTTTTTTCTCTCTATGCCTAATATCCTCATCACAAAAAATGGGCAAATGGAATTTTTTTGATACTGGCTTACGATGGAAAGTACGTATTTTCTCTCTCACATACACATATATTGAGTTTGTGAATTAAGATTAGTTCATTTTATTTAGGGTTGAAAATGTTTTCATAAATCTCACATTTCAATCTCTCAATTTAATCCCTCCTTTAAAGAACTTTTTTCAAATAAATTTTTTTTAATACTTCTTCTCAAAAATAACTTTTTTTCCTATAAATTATTCTTACAAACAACTTTAATTTAAACATAATTTGTTCAACTGCTTTTTTTTTTAATTATTGTACAACAATATGGTTACTATGTTGTCAAGATGTTAGAGCTCCGTTGTTATTGACTTTTGTCCAACCACTTATTCAAACACTTTGTATTTAAACACTGTGTTCACACGAGATTTCGATAGATAAACAGAATCGAGACACGTGTAAATAAAGAATATGTGTTTGTATATTGTTTTGAATATGTGCGAGTGTGAGTACAATCTCTAATTTATTCCTCTGATTCTTCCTCTCTCGTATACAAATATCTTGAGGGCTTTATAGCATTTTCTCGGGGTTGAATGTGTCTCAAGGGCTTTGCAGCTTGTTCTGGATGTTGGATTTGTCTTGAGGGCTTCGCAGCTTGTTCTCAAGGTTGACTTTGTTGATGTTGGATCGGTCTTTGACTTGTTGATCTTTTGATCGGTCGTCGACTTGTTGATCTTCTATGATTATCGATCTCTGACTTGTTGATCTTTGATCGGTCGTTGAATTGTTGATCTTCTATGATGATCGGTCTCTAGCTTGTTGATTTTAAATGGGTCGTTGACTTGTTGATCTTCTATGATGATCGGTCTCTAACTTGTTGATCTTTGATCGGTCGTTGACTTGTTGATCTTTTATGATGATCGATCTCTGACTTGTTGATCTTTAATGAGTCGTTGACTTGTTGATCTTCTATGATGATTAGTCTCTGACTCGTTGATCTTTGATCGGTCGTTGACTTGTTGATCTTTTATGATGATCGGTCTCTGACTTGTTGATCTTTGATCAGTCTTTGACTTGTGTCGATTTGTTTGGATGATTAGTCTTTGACTTGTTGATCTGGTGAGGAGATGATCGATTTGTTGGAGTCTCTATGGTTGAGTGTCCTGAATTCTGAAGCTTGATCTCTGAATTCTCTGACTCACTAACTGATCTTGAAGGCTTCTGGATGGACTGTTGGATGCTCTGAATTTAGTTCTCAAACCAAGGTCCAGGTCCAGGTCTCCGTCCTCTACAAATAAGGGGAAGCTCTCTATTTATAGAGTTCTCATGGGCTTGTGGACTTAGGTTTCATGGGCTTTTGGGCCTAAACCTTGGTCTTGGGTCTTTATGCATCTTTTAGGCTTGACCATTGGGTTGGAGCCTCATGCGTTTTCGAATCTTATCATTGGGCTTGAGTTTCATGAATCTTGAGGCCCAATACTGAACTTAGACCCAATTTAATATGGACCTAAATTCCAAACGAAATAACTTTTGATCCAATTAATTTTGGGATAAAATATGGATTTATAATTTACCCAATATTTAATTAGATATATTTATAAATGATGTGGCAATTTGTAATTGGCCGAAATTTCTCAGTCAACACACTGTTTTTCTAAACTCTTCATTAAAAAAACTTTATTCAAACATAATCAAACATCATGTCCAAACCAGTCCATTTTTTTCTTTTTTCACTCACTTTTTCCATTCAAACATGTCTAAAACTCTCATTTGTCTTGAGTTAAAATAAAATTTAAAAAAAAAAACAAAAAAACTCATTTGTCTTTATATATGTTTTAAAGGAAAAAAATTGAATATGTTATTTTGTATTGTAATTAATATTTATACTTTTTTATAAAAAAAATGGTAGCACATATGCTTTTTTATCTTTATTTTTTAATTTTATCATCATTTTGTTTTGCCAATTAGAGTGAGCCCAATTTTGGTAAATTTATGGTCAATATGTTTAACTATAAGACTTATAATGGACTAAAATAGTATGGGTGATTTCGGTTCGGTTTTTATCAGTTTTGTGCCAAACCGACAACTAAACCGATATCTTTGGTTTTCAAAAAATGGATCCGATCCAATGTCCAATAAAGTATAGAACCAATGGTTCGGTTTTCAATTGGTTCGGTTC
>JBBMKA010057654.1:0-18051 GCA_037833695.1 Sechiopsis laciniata
ATATATATATTAGAAAGTCATTAAAAAGTACAATGTACAATTATCTTTTCAAAATTTATATAATTCACAATACGCATGAAATTAGAATTTAATATAAACAATTACGTTGTATAAATTAAAATTATTTTAAATTAACGTAAAATTATATGAATATTGTAAGTGCATTCTTAGAACATTAAGTAAATTTACATAATGTCAAGTATGATTCCTACAAAAGAAACACAATTATCTAAATATTACTAAATATTTGTAAAAGAATATTTCTACAAAACAAATATAGTCATCTAAGGATGTCAGACATCTGTAATTTCGAACATCTGAGATTTCAAATATCAGAAGATTCCAGTTATCGTGATTACCTCAAAGTAAATGGCCCCTTTAAGTGATTAGTGCCGCAACTCGTGTACAAGTTGGTGCATATATTTTTTACTAAGTAATCATTGAGACTATACGTCATTTCATTAATTGGCACTTTCTGAAAGGGTTGGTGACGTGTTGTTTTCATTGTTTTGATAGTAATCTAGTTCCTAGTTCAACACTATTTGATTCTCATTTATTTGAGAGTAGTAGCAATCTTTATGTAGGGTTTGTGGTCCTCCACTTAGTAATGGAGAGATTAGACGTCGAAGACTCCCCATCCCTACCAACTATTTTATCCTAAATTACTTAATTTAGATTGAGATTTTTTTAGTACATATTGGGGAGGACAAATACTGATTCTTGGAATCGAACCTGTGACGCTGGTGTTGAACTGGTTTACAACCAAATAATGAAAACATTGCGCCACTGACCCATTCGATAATTTAGATTGAGAAATAATTACACTAATTAAGTTAATTTGTTTTAATTCAACCATATTCAATGTAATCGGGCTACCTATTTTTACTTATTTTATCTAGCAATCATAAATTAATAGGAAATTGTAGTAGATGAGCTCTTCTCACAAAATTATTACAAGTGCAGGTAAATTTTTTAAGTATTTGTATCTATAATCATTAATATGTTTTAATACTGTATTATAAATACTCATTAATACAATATTATGTATTATTAATACAGTATTATAAGAAAGTAGGTAGGCAAAATTGTCAAACATACCCCTAAATTATGAGGTTTGTGTCAAACATCCCTCTGAACTTTGAAAAGTTTCAAAAATACTCCAAACTTTAAAAACATTTTAAGAATATCCTGTAGTAAACTATAGATGGAAACCATTAAACTTTTGTGTCAAAATACCCCACATTTTAAAAAAAGTTTAAAAAATACCCTCGAATTTAAAAATATATTTTTTAAAAATTTCCCCACCATTAAATTGTGATTTTTTGTTTAAATAATATGTCTTTAACCTATCACATATATTAAAAATATTCTTACTTGAAAATGATTAATCTTCTTTCTCTCTTTGATTTATTTCTTCTTGAAATAATGTAGTATCATTTTTATCAATTAAGGTTAAAAAAATTTTAAATTCATAATCATAATCATTCATCATAACTCTTCAATTTTCTATCATTTTTCAGGTAGTTGTCAAGTTGTAACATGTTTAAACTTTCAAATTTAATGTTACATTAACAACTGATAAAAATAAACACATACGTTTAAATAATCATACAGTTACAAATGAACTCTAAATTCTAGTGTTAATGTTGATGCAATAATAAACAACAAATATAAGTTTGGAAGTAAATGTAGGTCATCGATAATTTATTTTGTTATCATGGAGTTTGATATTAAATTCAAACATTTATGTACCTAAATTATTCAAATAATTAAAATTAGAAATAGTTTTCGCAAAGAAAACAATGTTAAGTTATCCTTCATTAAAAAAAGGACAAATTCCTACTTGAATATATCCGTTTACGTTTTTAAATTCATCCAAACAATAATTTAATTAATTTATTTTTCTTCATTTTGGAAGAGTTATGAAAGACGGTTATGATTATGGTTATGAATTTTCAATTCCTAAACATTATTTAATAAATTGTTACTATAACATTTCAAATTTTAATAATATGTTTATTAATTTTCATAGAGGAAAAAAAAAAAAAACAAAGAGAGAAAAAAGAGTAATCATTTCCAAGTAAAAATATTTTTAATATTTGTGAAAAATTAAAGACATATTATTCAAACTAAATCAAACATTTTTTAATTCAAAATTTAATGGTGAGGATATATATATATTTTAAACATTTTTAAAGTAAAAAAAAAAAAAGAAAAAGAAAAAAAGTCAAGGGTATTTTTGAAACATTTTTAAAGTTTCGGGATATTTTTGAAATAAAACTTAATGGTTTTCATCCAAAGTTAACAATAGGGGTATCATTGAAACTTTTTTTTTTTTTTTTTTTTTTTTTTTAAGTTTAGGGGTATTTTTGAAAATTTTCAAAGTTCAGAAAGTTTAATCACACCGAAAATAGGAATTAGTTGCAACAAAAAATGAAATAGTTTTTGTATTGCCAAAAATGGAATTAGTTAAATGATATTATTAAAATTAAGGGGATTTTTGATAAATATTTGGTTAAAATACCATTTTGGTCCATCGACTTTGTTTGTTTCATTTTGATCCCTAAACTTTTAAATGTCTAATTTTAGTTCCTTAATTTTCAAATGTCCAAATTTGGACCATAGGCTGTAAAAAAAAATTCAAAATCGTCGTTTTAATCAAATGAATTTTCTTCACAACTAAATTAGTTTATCTATAACGACCTGAATTTCTAAAATGACACTAATGAGGACGTTACCCATGCATGACTTGAGAAAAATTAAGATAAAACGGCACGATATGCATTCTCATTTCGTGAAATAAAACAGATAATCTCAAAAGGCTGAAAACAGTTCTAAAACGATGTTCGGGGTTCCCATGAAAAGTCATAAAGCATAAAAACAACGAAATAAATCTAAAACAAAAACATGATATGAGTCCAAAATAAATAAAAACGATAAAACAATGCGAAAGAAAATGACGCCGTGCCCATGATCATATAGCTCCACAGTCAGCCACCTAGGCGTACTCCCATACCTGAAAGATATAAGGGGTGAGTACATATATAAATATATATACCCAGTAAGAAGTTCACTATAGGGGAAATCATGCAAGCACTAATAGGACTCGAATACTCTTGCTAAGAACAACATGCCAAACAAAAGTAGGGTTGATCCACTGGTCAAACACCTAAGTCAAAGATACTTATATCATGACAATAGGGGCATACTCGAATGCCAACAAGTCATCTGACCTCTGTTAGGAAAAGGACTGCGAGTGAGGGTAACACACAGGTTCCCTAAGCCTCGGGTTGGGACACGTCCCATACCGTGTCCGCGGAGACATTCACAAATGTCTCAGGGTAGCCTGACCACTGTCAGGGACCCGCCACGAGGGAAGGGAACACACAACATCCCCGAACCTCGGGCAAGACAACGACACTCAGGTCGTGTCAGCAAGGGCATACACGAATGCCTTGCAAAACACCTGAACATATTAGGGAGGGCCACGAGTGAGGGAATCCACACAGGAACCCTAAACCTCGGGCTAGGGGCGCCATCTGTAAACCCCGGGCATGCGGGGACCGACTGTCTGCAAACAACATCCCGAAATGCATGCAGGCGCACCGACAGGCATCTCTCCGCACCATCATCTGTCTTAGTGGCCTCTTCCAATAGGTGTCGGGGTCAAGCAGGTCATGACTGCTCCCTTCTCACGTACCGGGCTGTTATCGTAGGTGTCGAGGTCAAGCGGGTCATGTTCGGCCCCCCTTCCCACGTACACAACGGAAACAAGTAAAAGTAGAAACAAGGCACATGCGATTCAAACGAGTGTAACAGAAACGGGAATAAAACTAATAGAGGACACACGAGTCCCTAAACTAGCACAAGATTACAACATGGTCCATAGCTTGAAAATAACACTATATAATACTAGATGCAGGTCCTACAGTCACTCCATTTAATCAACACCATCATGTAAGATCATCATCAAACCAACAGGTGTCCTAGAACGGAGTTATCTCTAACATGCCACACACCACAGAACATGCATAACATAAATAAACAAGACCAAACATGCATTTATCGTGCCACAGCTCAAAATACCCTAGTCGTGCCACTACTTGCTATGAAATTGCCACACCCAACTCATAATGAAACCCCTTACGTCTTTCGACGACTTGATCGAACTCCAAAACAACTCCGCTAGCTAAGAATGAAAAACTCAGGTCACCTAAACATAAAACCATGCCGAGAGTTCGTTAGGGACAAGCTAAACAAGCCACAAAGGGGGTTAGAATCATGGGATCGAGGCGAAGAAACTGTTTGAAAACATGTCGTCGGAGTTCGGATGATCGAGGGGAAGCATGGAGGGGAAGCAACTGTTTGAAAACTCCATCGTCGACTTCCTTTTTAACTGTCGAAACCATCGTCGAGCTGGCCCTATAAGAGTGAAGGAAAAGGCTCGACACTTGATAGCATCTCGGACTCTATGGAGTTCCATCCACGACTGAAAGGTATCTAGATGATTGACAGAATCTTTGAATCCATCGTAGGCCTTCATGGTTGGCAGTTTAAACTTGGTTGGTACCTCTTCGACCATGATTTCGTCCGTGAAAGGCAGGTTGACTTGGTCTACAAGGTTGTCTAAGTCGAGGCCATCTTGATCCTGGGCTCTTTTCATATCCCCTAGTTGATACTAGAGTTGCCGAAGTTCGACAGCCCATGGTTGGCTTTCAACTTCCTGATCTCGCAGATCTTTCCTTCGAAGGTTTATTAGGGCCTGGAGGTTGGTCCCTAGGTCTGATTCTTTTTCCCTTACCAAGGTAAGCCTTGGCATTTGCTCAGTTTTTGTCGCTTACGGAGTTGGTCTAGAAGTAAGGTACCTACTTGACACAGGCTTGGTCCGGGAACGAGAGTCTTTGACTCGTGACACAGTTCGAGTAGGTTCAAGGTGGTCCCTCCTTCTATCATTGCTCCCGAGGACTAATCGCTCTATGAGTCTTTGGCGAGGTGCTGCGGTCTCGAAAGGTTCTACTACCGTCGGGACCTTGCCTTTAGCCGGGTCTTGCACAAGTGAAGGTGCCTCTAAGTGAGGTTCTAGGATGTGACCTGCATGATGTCGTGTGGTGTTTGGCCTCGTGGTGATTGGTCTTCCAGCGGTTGGGCGTTGTTCCTTAATGGCGTGCTCTTCCCTACGAAGAGGTCGTGTCCTTATTTGCAGCTCGCCCCTGACCTGAGGTTCCCTCTCGGTTCGAGGTGAGATCCTTATCGGGGGCACCTCTTCAGCTCCGTTTGTAGTGATGGCAGCTAGGGGTCGGTTGATTAATTCCTGCAACTGATTGATAGTCTCAGCCATCTCTTGTATTTTCCTCTCTAGAGCCGCTACCTTCAGATCCTCTATTTCTTCAACTGCTGGCTCTTGTTCCGCTTCGACAACGGGGCAGATCTCAAGACTGATTACCATTTCAGGTTAGGTAGGTATCCTTCTTAGGGCCACCCCGTTATTTGACTCCCCGTCATTCACATGATTGCTGTGACTGGCACTATTCATTCTTAGGTTTGAATTAAGACGTTTTGTAGCTTACTCTTGAATAGAACACGTATCGTCCCCACAAATGGCGCCAGCTGTTGAATCTGGATTTGGGATCTCCGAATCAACAGTGAATTTGTTTGGAAATGGAAACTTCATGCCTGCAAAACAAAGAGATGGAAACTGGGCACCAGTGTGATACAAGCCATGTGGTCTCCAATGCCTAAGTCAGTGTTGTGAAAGTCGGTTTAGTTAGGCTCCCAGTTGTGTTGCTTGAACGACCTTGAATAACCCCTCCAGATGCGTTCTTACCGCCATCTGGAAGGAGTGAGGCACGACCAAGTCGAATTGGGCTCGTGGATCTTCTTAGAGTGCTTTGGCCAGCTGGGCTGATATTCGGTCTGCATACGAGTACGCATCTGGTCCGGGCCCGAGTCTAGCTTGCTTGCCCATGTTTGCATGGGCTGGACTTTCGTTTAGCCTGTACTCACACACACATACGAGGGCCAAATTTACGTTCCACCTATATTCACACACTCCACGAGGGTCGAACTTACATTTGGCCCGCACTTGCACACGTGCACGGGGGTCAGACACGTGTCCGATCCTCTTCCCAAGGACCGGATACGTGGCCTCAGCCCAACTCCGCTTCGCTTCAGGCCTTCCCAGCCTCCTTTTTGGGCCTTCTCGGGCTTGTCTTTGGGCCTGTCGGGAGTAGGTTACGAGTCCAATGTTTGTGCGAAAATCTTCCTACAACAAATAAGATAGATAACTTATAATTAACTATAATATCATATATTATTTCTTTAATATTATGGGTTATATGAGTTGAAAATTGTACTTTGACTTTAAAAAAAAAAAAAAAGAAAAAGAAAAAGAAATTACGGGAAAAAATGGGATGCAATTCAAGAACACAACTCAATTCAATCCAATCCAAAATATATAGACTAAGTTGGATTGAGCTCCTCTAATACATAAGTTTGGATGGATTGGACCAACCTAAAAATTTGGATTGATTTAAAAATTTACTAAACTCAACCCAACACCGTCGATCTACACCTCTATTGTTGAGGGCAATATTAATAAGGCATAATTGTTGGCTAATTTTAAATTAGTCAAAAAGTTCACAAGAACTCCTAGCTTATTTGGAAAATTGTGATTGCCCAAGATTATCTCCTTTCTCAAATGTCAACAAAAGTTTTTATCAAAAAAAAAAAAAAAAAGTCAATAAAAGTTGAATTAAATTAACATGATGTAATTAGTCAAAAGATTAACCGCCACAATTATATCATGAATGTACACAACAAAATAAGAAAGGTAATTGCCCCTAAATTTTTCACAAAGTCATATTCAATATTATACAATGCATGAGGACTCACTAGATCACACTTTTCATTATATGATGCAACAAATGAAACCATACCTCAATTTAATTTTTTAATTTACTTTTATATAAATATTCCATTCAAATAGATTGGATAAAAATTGTGGTCAATTTCCAGACAAACTTCATTAAATTAATAATTTTTTTGATATATATATATATCGAATCAACTACATAATACATAAGGTCAATATTGACACATAAATAATTATTTTTTACATATTTAATTTATCATCGATTATGAACAATGATGTTTTTTTTAGATTTTATCAACCATAAATGTTAAATCAAAGTTTTAAAATTATATATGCAAATTAAAATCATTTCTTTAAAGTATAAAATACAAAAAACTAACCTTTTTTTTCAAAATATAAAGACTATATCTTAGACCTTATTTGATAACCATTTTAATTATAGTTTTTAGTATTTGAAATTTAAGACAACCATATTATGTTACCATATGTTTTTTTTACTTAGATATTTACATCTTATCTACAAACCAAATAAAAATTTGAAAAAACAAGCAACTTCTAAAACTTTATTTTTGTTTTTGAAATTTGATTAACATTTATCTACTTTCTTAAAAAAAGATGGATATATTATAGGAAAGATGAAATACTTCGTAAGAAATTTAAATAAAACTAAGCTTAGATTTCAAAAACCAAAAATAAAAACTCAAATGGTTATGTCTTAATTTTTAAATTTATGATTATTAAATTCTAATTTTGTTGAAACCACATCCATCAATTTTATAAATTTAAAGTTTTCAATAAACGAGTGGTAATAAATTATGTATTATAAATTGCAGCCTTCATAAATAGTTCACTCACTACTGTTCGATCAGCCTTCACGATCATCAACATCATAAAGCAGATTTATTAAGAATGTACACCACTTGGTTTCCATCATGTTCTATGAAGTTAAACTTTAAAGACCTAACGGTAAGAAAATTTTCTTTCATATTAAACGTATAATTGCTACCTATTGCTTTTAAATTTACAGTCAATATTTAAGAATTTGATAACGGTTTTCTAAGGCCCCGAAATTATCTTAAAAATTGTTGAAAACTTCAATTACAAATTATCTTCCCGAATTTTCAGAGCGAGAAACAGAGCAGCCATGACAAAGCTGCAACGAAATCCTGCACATCCATGGAAGATTTGAAGCCACGCCCATCTAATTCTTCTCCCCTCACTCCCATTGGCTTCCTCGAGAGAGCCGCCGTCATCTATGGCGACTGTCCGTCCATCATCTACGGCTCCACCACCTACACGTGGTCGGAGACCCACCGGCGATGCCTTCAACTGGGCTCTTCCCTCTCCTCCTGTGGAATCCAGAGAGGCCACGTGGTCTCCAACATTGCTCCCAACACTCCAGCCTAGATGATCCACTTTGCTGTTCCGATGGCCGGTGCCATCCTCAACACCATCAATCTCCGACTAGATGCTCGGACCATCTTTGTCCTCCTCTCGGGTAAATTGCAGGGATGGGTTCTTTTTAAAAACCAATTGTCAAAATGGGTCGAATGGAAAAGGTTTTGTAAAAAGTGGGAGAGGAGGAGGACAACCTTTTCCATTCGACCCATTTTGACAAATGGTTTTTAAGAAGAACCCCCTTGCAATTTACCCCCTCCTCTCTCACAGCGAATCAAAACTCGTCTTCGCTGACCAGGCCTATTCTACTTTAATCTCTGATGCTTTGGCTTTGTTCCCGCCGGAGACCAAATGCCCCCCACTCGTCCTCATCAAAGACGACGCTGCGATGGAGGAATCGTTGCCATCCCCTGTTCCGATCTGTGAAGATTTTGTTGGTTTGTATGAGGAAATAGTGAAAAAAAGGAGATTGTGAGTTCCGATGGATTCAACCTACGAGGGAGTGGGATTCGATCGTTTTGAACTATACTTCCGACATGACATCGTCGCCGAAAGGAGTGGTTCACTGTCACAGAGGAATTTTCACAGTCACCCTTGCTTCGCTTCTCGAATGGGGTGTTCCTAAGCAATCAATTTATTTATGGACGTTACCAATGTTTCATGCAAATGGATGGTGTTTTCCTTGGGGAATGGCTACCGTTGGTGGCACAAATGTATGTATAAGAAAATTCAATGCAACCTTGATTTTTTCTCTAATCCATAGTCATGATGTGACGCACATTTGGGGGGCTCCAGTAGTGTTGAACATGTTAACAAACTCTCCAGACAATTGACCGATTGATTGACCAGTTAAGATTCCCACTGGAGAAGCACCACCGTCTATGACGGTTCTATCCAAAACAGAATCATTAGGTTTTGGTGTTAGTCATGAATATGGGCTGACGGAGACGGGAGGGGCGGTGATCTTTTGCTCGTGGAAGCCTTAATAGAATCGGCTACCAGTGGAGGAGAGGGCACGGTTGAAGGCGCGACAGGGGGTAAGTACAGGTGCATTGGAGGCGGTAGATGTGGTGGATCCGAAGACGAGAAAGAACGTGCAATGAGATGGAGTTTCGATTGGAGAGATCGTTCTGAGAGGCAGAGCTCTCATGCTTGGATATTTGAAAGATTCAAAAGCAACAATGAAATGGATGACAGACAACGAATGGTTCCTCACGGGAGATGTGGGAATGATTAATCAAGATGGGTATTTGGAGATCAAGGACCGATCAAAGGGTGTGATCATACGCGGTGGAGAGAAGCTTAGCAGCATGGAGGTAGAGTCAGTTCTATACACGAATCCGGCGGTTCATGAGGTGGTGGTGGTGGCACGACCGAACGAGTTATGGGGGGAGATGCCGTGTGCATTTGTGAGCTTGAGAGAAGAACTAAGTCAAAAGCCGATGGAGGAGGATATTGTTGAGTATTTGTAAAGAGAAGCTGCGGTGATTCATGGTGCCGAAGATGGTGGTATTCATGGCGGAGTTGCCCAAAACGTCCACTGGAAAGATTCAAAAAAATAAGCTCAGAGAAATTGCCAAATCAATGGGTCCTAACAGAGCCGTTTGTAGAAGAAATATTTCAAAATCATTTATTTATGTAATAAAAATGTTGTTTTCAGAAGAAAATGTAATCGATGTAATAAAGTGTTATGGAAATTTTTTTGATATTACAACAATTTGGAGGTGGGGGATTTGAACACATAACCTTATGATTAATAGGTGCATAACGATTCTGTTGAGTTACTGCTCTTGTAGGCAAGTGTTATGGAATTTGGAACCGCCAAAACTCTTTTTATTTTTATTTTTTGTAAATTTAATCTTAAGTGTGGCTTTAAAATTTTTGATTTAGTCCTTCAATTTTTATTTGAACGTAAGCAAAAATAGTTTTAAAATTATTTTTTGTTATTTAAAATTTAGTTATGGATTAAACTATTTTCTTGAAGAATAATAATTTATTTATAAAAAATTATGAAAAAACCCAATTTTTACCAATTAAAATTAAAACGAAATGGTTAGTAAATGACATTTCATATAAATAGTCGAGTTTTTTTAAATTTAAAAAAAAAATAGGCCACCAAAAAGGATAGTAAATGAAAAAGTGATTGAAGAAAATGTTGAATAATTGAGGTTTTAGATTTTGGTTTGCGGCAAAATAACCATAGTTTAGTAACTGAAAAAAAAAACATAGTTTAGTAACATAAATAAATGCCTAAAGGAGCTGTTCGTATTGAGGTCTTCCACAGCCGCATAACAACCCAAAGATCGCAGCAATTTCGCACAAAATAGAAAATAGAAGGAGAAAAAGAGATTCACACAATTGTTTAAAGTGGTTCAGCCTGGTTAAGAAACCGAGAGAAATTTTTATTTAAGCTAGACACACTAAATGGTGAGCTGCACAAACCAAAAGAAGAGAATACAAAATTTGGGGGAGAAGAGTTCTAGAGCAAAAGTGATACAAATGTGTCGTAAAAATCTGAACTAAAAAGAAGCAAAAGGGCTGCTTATATAGATGGCCCTACGCCACTGTAAGCCTTGACTCAACCTTGGTTAGAAATTCAACAACCTGGATTTTAACTCAATTAAACCTTAAAATTAATGGTTTAAACAGAAAAAAAATAAGCAACAATATCAATTTATTATATAATCTCAGAAAATTGCAAACATATTTAGATTATATAAATAACAAATCACCCCTGTAATGTAAATATGGTTCACAAGTGTTCGACAATTTTAAAAAAATTACCTCTTCTTCGCTTTGGCCTATTTAATATAGGTCCAAGACTCAACCCCATCTTAATCTCAACAATCCACATAAATACTCAAAATTTCCATGTGGTAATGCTTTAGTAAGAGCATCTGTTGGATTATCTGTGGTTTTGATTTTACACAAAATTAAATCACCATTTTGAAGAACGTCTCTGATATAATGTTACCTAACATCAATGTACTTTCTGCGGTTGTGAAAAGTGGGATTTTTAGAGAGTAAAATAGCACTTTGACTGTCACAATATAATGTGACAATAGTTTGATCATTTATCATTTCATAAACAAGTCCTCTTAGCCAAATAGACTTTTTAACCGCTTCATCCAAGGCAATATATTCAACCTCAGTCGAAGATAAAGGCACAATATTTGAAGAGTTGACTGCCAACTAACTACATTTGCAAACAAATTAGAAATCTGTTAATGACCTTCTTCTATCCAAATCAGTAGCATAATCAGAGTCCACAAAGTCCAAAATGGACTGAGGTGTCACAACATTTTTCATAGAGTAGACCTTTATTAGGTGTGGGTTTTATATATCATAAAGTCCATTTAGTAGCATCCCAATGTGGTTTTCGAGGATTACACATGAATCTGCTAATTGAGCTCAATAAATATCCTAAATTAGGTTTACAACAGATCATTCCATACATAAGACTTCCTACTAGGTTTGAATAGGGGTTATCTTTCATGCTATCTATTTTCTACTAGGTTCGGATTGAGTTTTTGACAATTTAAAATGTTGTGCCATAGGTGTTTTCACATTTTTTGCTCTATCTAACTTAAATTTGTTTTCAAGCTTATTAAAATAGTCAGATTGAGTGATGGATTGTTGACCTAAAGCTCTGTTTCTTTTAATCTCCATACGTTGGATTCTTTTAGCACTTCCTAAGTCTTTCATCTAAAATCTAGTGCCAAGATCACACATAATTTTCTCTATCTTTTTTTTATAGAATTTGATGATATAAGTATATCATCAATATATAGTTAAAGTAAGACAAAGGTATTGTTTGACACTGTTTTTCTATACACACAAGGATCATAAGAGTTTTTAACAAAACCTTTTGAAGTGATAATTTTGTTAAAACAAATATTCCATTATCTTGATGATTGTTTCAAGCCATATAAAAATCTTTGCAAATGACAAACCAAGTGTTCTTTCCCTTGTTTTTCTTATTCAAGGGGCTGTTTCATATATATGTTTTCATCTAGGTTCCATGTAAAAAGGCAGTACATACATCCATTTGTTCTAATTCTAAATCATACTGAATGGCTATTGAAAGAAGAACTCTAAAGGATGAATACCTTACAGAGGGAGAAAAAACTTCATTATAATCTACCTATTCACATTGAGTAAATCCCTTAGCAACTAATCTAGCTTTATATTTTGGTTCATTTAAGCCTTTTAAATCAGCTTTTATTTTAAAATCCATTTGCAATAAATTATTCTATGATTTTGAGGCCTATGATCCAACTTCCAAGTATTAAGCTTAGCTAGAGAATTTATTTCATCATTCATAGCCTTAATCCAAAGTTCTTAGTTTGTAGAATTAATAGGTTGCTTTGTAGGATAATAGTTCATCAAAAGAATTATCATGACAATTCAAAGCATATCCAATAAAAATCGATTCATCAAACTTTGATGGAGGTTATATAACTCTTCTTTCCCTATCCCTAGCTAACTGATAAGACCCTAAGATTTCTATCTCAGGCCCTTTGGTTCTTTCAATGGACTCAGAAATAGAGTCTTAATTGATTTCAGACCCCCCTCTCTATTTCTTGAACAAAAGTTTCAATATTAGGGCCAACTTGTTCACTACCTAGTTCTATTGGCTGATTTTGAACAACTCCAACAACATCCTTGCCTCCTTGATCAAGGTCAGACAATTCAATTTCAAAATTACTTGAAGGAGGTTCATATTTAGAAGAATCTAGATCTAAGTTTTTCCATGGCATTACACTTTCATTGGAAGTCATATCTCTACTTACTCAACACGTACCTCCTTTTAAAGACCATAACCTATATTCCTTAATACCATGAGGATAACCAAAAAATATGCACTTTATAACTCTAGGGTTTAATTTTCCTTGTTTCACATGTGCATATGCTGCACATCCAAAGACTTTTAAATGTTCTAGGTTGGGAGGTTTGCCTATCCAAACTTCTTGGTGTGTTTTAAAATTTAACTCACTAGAAGTGCTTCTATATATTAGGTAAACTGCTGTATTGATAGCTTTCCCCCAAAAAGTTTTAGGCAAATTAGCATCGAATGATATGCTTCTAACCTTATCTAAAATTGTCATATTAAACCTTTTAACCAAGCCATTTTTTGTGGTGTCCTTGGAACCTTTAAGTGTCTAGTTATCCAATTCTTTACAAAAATCCTTAAAACTTTGGTTCAAAAACTCTAGCCAATTAATTCTTAAGTACATTATTTTATTTTCAGTTTGGGTTTCTACTAAATTTTTCCATTCCACAAACTTATCATAAGTTTCATCCTTGGATCTCAACATGTTGACCCAAAGTTTCTTAGAATATTCATCAACAAATTTTAGAAAATATCTTGATCATCCATGAATTTTAACTCTCGAAGGACCCCACAATCTGAATGGATATAATCTACAACCACTTTTGTGGTACGTAATCCCCTTTTAAAGCTTTTTCTTGTAGATTTTCCTAGAATACAAATGTTCACAAAAAAGGTATCTGCATATATTTTTCTTTCCCTATTAAGCCTTGTTTATGAAGAATTTCTAACCCTTTATTACTTATATGAGCTAATCTGTTATGCCAAAGTGTGATGGTTTTATTAATATTTTGGGATTAGCATGTGTCTTTCCCTCAATTGTGCTGCTTAACTTTCCTAGCATCTTAACTTCTGAGTTCTTAATTATTTCTAAGACACCATTCTTATATGTGTAAGTGTATCCTGCTTTATATAAGGTTCCTAATGAGATTAAGTTCCTAGATAAATTTGGAACATATCTAACTGAGGTCAGAATTCTCTAAGATTTATCATCTAATCTTAGTCTCACTGAGCCTATTCCCATTATTTGACACTCGTTGCTATTCCCTATGATCACCTTTCCACCTTAAAATTCATTTATATTACTAAAAAAGTGCCTATGTGGTGACATGTGAAAAGTGCATCCTAAATCCATAATCCAATCTTTACTTTTATCATCTACCTCATTACTAACCATAATAACCTCGGCGATTCATATCCATCTATTACATTTGCAGCTTCTTTATGTTCTTTTCTAATTGGTAGTTTCCCTTTTCTCTTTAATGTAGGAGAATCATATTTTATATGCCCTTCTTTCTTGCAATAATTGCAAATTAACTTGGTTTTAGAGTTTTCTTTAGGTTTGGACATTGTAGTCTTCTTTGTTTGTTTGTTTGTGAATTGTTGATTTAGGTTTGTGATTCCTGACAAACAAAGCTTCATTGTCCTTTTCTATCTTAAATTCCAACTCTTTAGACCTAAGGGCATTTAGAATAATCTCAACAGTAAGGGAGTCTTTACCACATTTTAGGGCAGATTTAACTTCTTTATACCCATCAGTAATGGAATTTAAAAGGCTTATAGACTCATTATCCGAGTCTATCTTTTCCTTAGAATTACAAGATCAATACATATCTTAGTGAACTCATCAATGTTTTCTTCTAATCCTTTAGAAGGGTCCATTTTATAACTAAACAATCTTTCTTTAAGAAAGATTTTACTTGCTAGAGACTTAGATATGTATAGGTCATCTAATTTTTTCCACAATTCAGATACAATATAGACATCATTAACACGCCTCATAATACTATCACTAAGATGAAAAATTATAGTACTATAAGCTATATCAGCCATTTTAGCCATTTCTAAATCTGATATAGTTTATGAAGACTTACCTACGTCTTTAAGCTCTTTTTCTACCTTCTGAGATTCAGCTTTTGGCTCATCAAGAGCCTTTGCAACTTTTAATTGGATAAAAAGAGCTCTAATCTTCCTCTTCCATAATCCGAAATCTCCTTTGCTGTCAAGTTTTTCGATCTCAAAAGTGATTACTCGAGGATCTCGAACAGAAAGATTGATCTCTTAAGCAATCAAAATCGCCAACCAAAGTCTTTGGAGATCAAGAAGTAACAAAATCTTGATCGATTAAATTTCTCGAAGCAGATTTCACTGGTAGTCTGAAAGAAACGACTCAAGGATTTTATCGGGTTCTTATCGCAGTAGCTCCAACCCTAATTTTGATTTCAGAAGATTCTTTTTTTCCAAAGATTTGGCGAAATGTTGAACTAAGATACTCCTCCTAATAGCGCTTTGATACAACTGTTGGTACTAAGTTCTTGCACAGCTAGAGAACAACCCAAAGATCAATAGAGGAGTAGCAATTTTCCACAAAATAGAAAAGAGAGGAAGAAAAAGAGATGTTGAGATATGCCTTAAACACATTAGTACCCTACGATTAGTAGTCGGGGGTCTCGCTGCCCGGTCTGCGAGTGGGGGTGTTGGGGAAACGTCCCCGTTGAGTAAATGCTTTACGCATTACATCATATGCATCCTGCATTGCAGCAATGTTTTCCGCATTTGTTTAGCGCATCTCGATTTTGCACTCCGCAGCGTAATAGCATCCTGTTTCTGTTGCACGTTCTACATGCGTTTACGCATCCGCATTCTGTAGTGCATTCTATTTTATGCTTACGCATTCTGTAATAGAGTTTAATGAGAGTCCATATATAAACTCGAATTAAACCCTAGCCGATTATGACATTCTGTATTGTTCATTTCTCCTTAATAAAGCCGTGCTCCCTCTGTGCCTGAGGGCTAGCTAACACATCGTTAGTGAACCACGTAAATTTCTATGTGTTGTTTCTTCTTCTTTACGTTTTTCTTTATCTTCGTATTGGTTGTTGATTGCCGTTCTCATAACAAGAGATTCACACAATTGTTTAAAGTGATTCGGCCTAAGCTTAATTCACTGTCAAGAAACCGAGAGAGAGGTTTTTATTCAAGCTAGACACACCAAATGGTGATATGCACAAACCAGAAGAAGAGAATACAGAATTTGGGGGAGAAGAGTTCTAGGGCAAAAGCTATACAAATGTGTCGTAAAAATCTGAACTAAAAAAAAAGTAAAAGGGCTACTCATATAAATGGCCATACACCACATTTAGCCTTGACTCAACCTTGTCCAAAAATTCAACAACCTCAATTTAACTCAATTAAATCATAAAATGGTTAAAACATAAAAACAATAAACAACAGTATCAGTTTATAATATAATCTCAAAAAATTGTAAACATATTTAGATTATATAATAACATGTGCAATTGCATCTTGTATAGCATCAAAATCTCACAAATTCGAATTCTCACTCCAAATTTTAAATTAAAAAAGTAGCAAGATTAATCTAGAAATTATAAGTTAGGGGCAAAAATTTGTAAAAACTAAATTCCAAAAACAAAACAATAAAACACAAATTCTTAAAATACTTTACTTTATTTCTCTCTAAAATTCTCTACTTTTGCTCTCACATTTTCTCTCAACAATTCACAATGAAGGAACACTCTATTTATAGCATATTAAAAACTTAGTCTCTAAGTTCTTTCAATAAATATTTTCCACTAATTGCTAAATCAAGAATCTACTAATTCCTTAATTAGTCTCCTAAATTGACAACCAATTAATTCCTTAATTGTTTACCCACTAATTCCTTAATTAACAATTACATTAAAGTTTATTCCAATAAAACTCCTCCATAAACTTAAATGCTTCTGTCATCTGCCATGCCAATCATCTTCTTGAATTTCTCGAATAATACTTTGGCAACGGCTTTGTGAAAATATCTGCAACTTGATTTGACTCGCTAAATGCTTCAATTCCACGCTTCCTTCCTTCACATGATCTCGGATAAAATGAAAATGAACATCGATATGTTTGCTTGTTTCATGATGCACTGGATTCTTTGCTAACTCAATTGCTGATCTGTTGTTTACTTGAATCTCTGTCGCACCAAGTTGGTTTAACTCCATCTTGCTCAACAAATTTCTCAGTCATATTGCATGACATACGCACAAAGAAGCTGCAACTTATTCAGCTTCACATGTTGAAAGCTTCACGATCGGTTGTTTCTTTGACAGCTAAGTGAATGTTGTATTGCCCATCAAAAATGCATATCTTGATGTACTTTTCCGATCGTCTATGTCTCCGCACCAATCGCTCAGAATAACCACTCAACTTGTACTCTTCCTTTTTCGAATAAAACATCCCAAGTGACACTATTCTTTGGATGTATCACAAAATTTGCTTCAATGCTTTCCAATGCATATAAACTGGCTCATCCATGAACAACTAACCATGCCAACACTTAATACGATATCTGGCCTTGTTCATGTGAAACAACGAAGGCTTCCCACCAAATTTTGATATTTTCTTGCATCTACACGTTATCTTCCATCAAACTTCGAAAGTTTCATACCTGGTTCCATTGGTATCGCAACCGGATTGCAATTTTTCATCTTGAACTTCTTCAAGATCTCCTTCGCATACTGCTCTTGTGATACAAATATTTCCATCTCTTCTTGTTTAACCTCCAAACCAAGGAAATACTTTAGCAAACTCAAATCTGTCATCACAAAATCTCGCATCATCGTGCTTGTAAACTCTTCTATCATTGCACTATTTTCCATAAAAATCAAATCATCAACATAAAAGGGCAACAAATATCGCATTACCTCCACTTTGCTTTGTGTAAAGTGCATGCTCGTGAGGACACTGCTTGTATCTGTTCTCCTTGAAATACGTATCAATGTGAGTATTCCACGCTCACGGTGCTTATTTCATTTGATAGGAAAATGGCAATCCAAAAACCGTACCAATATAATTTAAAGCCTCTGGCTAGAGTGTATGAAAACAGTACTAAAATAATTCTTCCAAAATAGTCTAAACATGCTGAAAACATAAAATAAACGAAAGAGACTAT
>JBBMKA010057675.1:0-18048 GCA_037833695.1 Sechiopsis laciniata
AACAAAAACTAAAATTGGTTATCAAACAAACCTGTTTTTAAAATATTAAAAACAAAAATAGAAAATAAAAAACGAAATGGTTATCAAACGGGGCCTCAGGTGTTCAATTTTAAAATTTAGGAACTAAATTGAATCTAGACCACGAACTAAGGACTAAAGACGTATGTTTTCTGTAAAAAAGAGTAGTGTTCGGCATCATGTATCACATAATAATCCGTTGATTATGTGTTTGAGTCCCATATAATTGTTTGAATTAAAAGAAGAGAAAGAGAGAGAATTATTTTCCCTTATTTTTATGACCGGACGATCTAAGTTTAGCTCTAATACATATCTAGGGTCACATGCCCCTGTATCAAGGTCTAAACTATGAAAACAAAAAACAAATTTTCAATTAGTCTTACCGATAAGTTTTAAATTCAAATCTTTCGAGTGAACATAATTTAGAGAGATTAGACCTCTAATAGACATTTCTCTTGTCTCATAAATAGTGTAACTTCAAAAATAAGGATTTGAAAATCACATCTTTTGTCATGTGAACGTGTTAAAGAATTCTCCTATTTTTTCATCCTATTATGAATCATGATTTCTTTTTTTTAGAAATATGGGTAGAAATCCAAACTAGATTTGTGAAAGAAGCTATTGACTTTTAACTAATTAAGCTTTACAATTACCTAAGTTTAAGGTGGTATATTCTAGTAGCATATTGTATGATATAATGATTAAGAGATTTCGAGTTTGTTCTATTTCAAATGCTGTTAAATGAATTTAAAAACATAATCATAATACTTTCTAAACACATAAAAATGAATAGTTAAGGCCTGTTTGTTTTTTGTTTTTTAAATTTAAGCTTACAACAACAATTCATTCTATGAAGTTTTTTATTTTAATATTTACATTTTATCTATATTTTTAAAAATCAAATTAAAATTTAGAAACTAAAAAAAATAAAAAAATAAAAAAAAAACTTATAAAAAATTATTTTGGTTTTTAAAATTTTGATTATGATTCAAATAGTTTCTCAAGGAAGATCACCTTTATAAGGAACAAAGAATTTGAGTGAAAATAAATTCAAATAATAAAATAAAAATAATAAAACAAATAATTATTAAACGGTGCCTTTTCTTAATTTTATTTTTATAAAGTTAAAATAAAAATATATCATGCAAAATTTTAAACTCAATAAAAGCGTTTTTATTACCGAAAGACTCAGTGGCATAATTGTTTCATATTTTGTGGATCCCATGACATTTTTATTTAGTGACATAGGGTTTGCTCTTAACTTTCTATTTTTTTCAAAAACAAACCTCTCATCAATCCTCTGTCTTTGTTCACTATTTTCTTAAAATACATTATAAAACTTAACCAACAAAAGAAAACAAATTCAAACTAAAATATTGAAAACTTTCCTTCAAATTACAAAGAAATCATTCCAAAAACAGTTTAATTTGTAAAAATAGAATCACTCAATCAAAATAATTGTAGAAATGTTTTCAAAAAAAAAAAAAAAAAGTAGAAATTCTCAAGCAACTAGTAGAAAATCAAGATATTACTTGAAGATCAAGTTGCAATCGGCATCACTTGGGAAAGGTGGAGTCCCAATTCTCCATGTCGGTTATTAGATTATGGTGTGAAAGTCTGGTATTTCTGCTTGCTTCGATTTTGTAGTCGATTCTTTCATCTTGAGTGATCGCACTCCGGCCTGTGAAGACAGATCAATATGTGATCCTTCTAATGAGAAGTTTAGGGTGTTTTGGTTAATGAAAGTTCTTTAGTTTTTTTTTTTTTTTTTTTTTAAACATCAATTGAGAAGCTTCTAATGTTAATTGAGATGTTCACGGGACGAGATCGGGTCAGGGAATGGGTTTCCCGTCTCCGCAAAATTTACCGCTTTTTTCAAGGGGATCGAGGTGGGGATTCACTGCAAGAATGGGCAGGGATCGAGTTCCTCGCGGGAAATTTTTCCCGTTTTTTTTTCTTCTACTTTTTCTAATCTTAAGTTTATAAAAAAAAATTCAATAATATTTTTCAAATAGATGACTTTTCATGGAAAAATATGTATTGCTTTTCATTTAGATAGTTAATTATTAAAGAAAAATATTTATTTAAATAAATATTTCTACAAAAAAAAATGTTTTAAAGATTAAATTCGTAAAAAGAAAGAAAAAAATATATTTTTAAAAAAATAAAATTAATAAAAAAAAATGTAAACGGGATGGGGATTGGGGAATGCATTCCTTGTCCCTGACTCCATTTAGCTTGCCGAGAATTTTTTTTCCTCCGCTCACTCGGTTCCTAAATGGGAATTCACCGCTCATTCAAGGAGGGTTACCACGGAGAAAATGAACACCTCTAATGTCAACCAATAATTTACATTTATTGAGAAAAAAAAAGGAAAATAAATTTTTAGTTCCTACATTTCAAATCGAGCTCAATTTCAGGATCCTTTGAATTTCCTTATTTATTATTTTTTAATGACTAAAATGATCATATCATTAACATAATAAAATTGAAAATTAATCAAGTAATCATCCTAGTCAACATTTTACTATATCACTAATTATTTTATTATCTTAATGACCAAAATTAAACATTATTTGAATATCAGGTTAAAATGTTTAATTTTAAAACCTAAACACTAAAATAGAAATTTCACCAAAAAAAAATGTACTTTACCAAAAAATGAGCTCAGTGAAGCATCATCAGAGTAGTAATAACAGCATAAACAGTCTGTTTCTATTTACAGAGAAATATGCAATGGAAACAAAGATATGTATTATTTCAGCTAAAGATGCTCATTTGATGGATGGAACACTTTAGAAGCTGAAGGTTAAGAAGAGAAAAAGGGGATGATTTAGGGGGCAAAATGAAAGAAAACTGTACAAATATGGGCGAACCCCTAAAAAATTCCATACACCCCCCCTAAAATCTGATCAGTACAATGCTTTCCACTGAAATGAGAGGACTCCTCTCAATCATGCTGGCCAAAAGAACCTTCCTTGTGGGTTTGGGAAGCTGGAGCAACAAATTCTCATCGCTTTAGGCTCGAGTTCGTCGTGTCAAATCGCTATTGAATCTGCACAATATCAGACAAAAGAGCTGTACTGTCGACAAAGTAAACAAAATGCATCGTCGAACCAATTCTGCTTGCCCGTGTGGATGTAGATTGGTGAGCTCGAGCGTCAGGAAGTTGGGGTAGTTGGGATTTGGATTTTCTTCACTTTTCTATACATCGACATTGGAGTCGTCCTCAGAGGCAGCTTTCATTGCTTCAGCAATCGTGACAGCAACATATGCCTTATGAATTGCGAGGTCGGCTCTGGTTAGCAATTGCCTGGCCTTTTCTCTCTTGAGCTTAGCCAGATTTCGTGCGAGCTGAGCAGAACCGAATGCATCGCAGAGCCTGTACTCATCATGATCGGAACCTTCAAACTGTTCAAGGATCTGCCTTTGTGATCCATCAAACCGATGACGTTGCGGGCTTGACCACTCAGAACAACCATTGTTCCAACTACTTAACCCACTCTTTCCCATCATTCTCTGATTGAAAGAAGATATTGTCATAGGTTCATATGGAGAAGCCCCATATTTTCTGGACCTACTCTTGTATAGTTTCGGAAGAACATTCCTCTCTAATCCTTCATTACTCAAGACGCCTCCTTCGAGTCGAGGCGAAAACAAGCTGGACGACGTGTGAATCAAAGGAGAATCTTCCAAAAACTCATAGTTATGGCCTATATAGGCCATCCGATCATCCCCAAGGGCAAATCCATTCAATTTTCTACCTGAAGCAACAAACAAATCAAATTATAACAACGAAAGAAGTTAAACGTGAATTCGGTCGGGATAAACAATATAATTAGATGAATCAGGTAAAAGTGGACAATAGATTTTACCAAAACCATGAAAAACATCCTGATCGTATGCAATGAAATTGCTATGACCAGCCACTGAAAACCTCCTATGCGACCTTTGCTTAGAGCCTTTATTGGAGACTTCCAGGCCTCGGGGTTTCAAACAAAATGCAAACATGAGCGGTTTCTCGACTGATGCAGCCTTCTCATGATATCCATTGCAGAAATTGGTGTTGCTTTTGTTAAATGTAGACTCCCAATCTTTTAGTTGCTGTTGGTAGGTTTCCCATTGAGGCGGCTGAATAAAACACACAAAATGCATTAGTGGTTGTCAATTTTAAAAAGATATATGCATAGAAACAAGTAATATTAAGGACAAAATAAGAAAATAACAGACATAACAAACTGAAGATCAACAAAAGCCTAGGAGAGAGAAGGGTCATTAATGAATTATAAAAGTTTGGGCAAAGTTAATTAATCGTCAATTAGTGTCTTGGTCAAACTTATTTGTGCGAAGCTTTACTTTAGCTTTATTGAAATTATAGAGTTCATGAAGATTTGTATTCTATTTTTCCTAACATTAGTGGGCGAATTAGAGGAATAGAACTGAGGGTAATTTTTTAGGGGAAACAAGATCAAATTTGATTTTTCTTTCCCTTAATTTTCAACTCTCATGGAAGTAAATAATTATTTTCCATTTTTTAATTTCTATCAAAGCAGAAGCATGAGCAAGGAAGGAGCAGAAGATGCAAAGAACTCATAATATGCAGGAATTTAAAAGACCTAAAAGCTACCTGGAAATGTCGAAGTAAAGGCATTCCTTTCTGCCGCCTTTTCCGCTGCCAATACTCAAATATTGCTTTTGCCAAACCTGAAACCAAAGTTTCATTCATCACCTCGGTTATCTCATCATCTGTGAACTCATCACACTGCCGAGAATATGCAGCCTTCTCAAATGCATCCATTGTGTTCTCGAACACCTCACATGAAACCTCCCCCAAACCATTACTACAGCCAACTTCTGAAGAAGTTTGATTATCCTCGATCCATTGCTCATCTTCGCTATCCATGTCATACAACACACGGTTTGGATTCAAAGCTATTTCAACATCTGTTTCGACCTGCCGGAAGTACTTGGAAGGATTCCGAATAAATATAGTTTCTGCTACATGTTCATCATTTTCTTCTATCAAGCAAACACCAGGAATGGGAATGTTCTTAACATAAGCTGCCTTCATGTTTCGATTGTAACACTCCTCGTGCAACTCCTTGAAGATCGCCCACTGACTCCGATCTGGAAACTCCAAGATCCAATCCTTTCCACCTCTCCACATCATAGCATGTGTAAACCGATTGGTAGAACCAGGTTGCAAAAATTGATGAGCCTTGTAAGAATATTTCGTAATTCCTGAAAGTTTCACAGCAAGCTTCCACTCATTATGGTCAAAGACCTCTATTATCACTCTTGCTCCACGTTCTCTCCACCCTCTATCACCAAGTGTAATCAACACATTGGCATTGCATAATAGTAAATCTAAGTTTCTTCCGGACCCTCTGGCCATAACCGACCTCTTCTCACTAGCCCTTCTAATTCGCTTGATAGGAATTGGGCTAGGGTGAGAGTTTCTGTTCTTTGAGTCATGATCAAAACCTCCCAAAGGTAACAAGTAAGACACCTGAGTTCGTGGTTTCTTAGTCCTATTTCCCAAACCGTTGAGAAAATCCTTTCCATCTGACCATCCATGCGAGGCCAATCCGAATGATGATGAGTTATTCTTATTAGGATGCCATGTGCTTCGTGATTCAGTGGGGTTAGGGCTGGGAATGGTGCCAGCATTATCATTCCATGCTAAATCCATAGATTGCTGAGCACTGTGCAACTCCCCATTCACTGGCTGAAATGATGGAATCTCAACGCTAAGGTCATTCAATAATGGATCAGAACCATCATCAGATCTTGCCGCTTTAGGTAAAGGCATTGCTTTCGTTGCTTTCCGTGATTTTTTATTTCCCAATGATCGCACCCGCTTCTTTACATTATTTCTAGCCTTGTCTAAACTCTGAGACCCTGCACAAGTTTCAGCAACAACTACACTACTTTTATACTGAGAGGAACCTCCATCCTCACAATCAGAGAGACCAGTATGCAACTCTGACCGAGCACATGAATTCCATCTATCAGATGCCTTCGATGAGGTACTTAAACTATTAGCACAGTCGTCCACATGCATGTCATCCACAGTCAACCTATCAAAATTTCCCGGATGCTCAACTGAATCGTGATGTTGCAAACTTAAATGAGCAACACATTGTTCCATAAGCAGGTTAAGATGCAAACTCAAAAAAAAGGTAGGCGCAGCAGTAAAAAAAAGAGCAAAAGCAGGGAAGTTTTTTTTCATTTCATTGGAACACAAATTAGGATGACCATTGTTCACGCACGCAGCTCCTTTGAGGTTGATACCAAGACTACTAATCTTTTGTATGCCCTGATTAGAGAAAAGGCACTGAAGGAGTTACTACAAGATGAAGTATCTAGCCTTAGATTGAAAAAGCACACAAAACAAGAATACAGAGAGCAAAATTATATCAGGAAACCCTGTAACACGCCTGGACGACAATATACGGATAGCATAACCAAAAATAAAAGAAAGAAAAAGAGAAAGAAAGTATTGAAAGATGAAATTCAAATTCTTATTTAATAATGAACCCAATATTAGGTTTAAATAGACTACAAGAGATAACCTAATCATAAAAAGAAGATATAATATTTAACCTAATCATAAAAGGGAAAAATAATATTTAACCTAATCGTAAAGGATAAAATAATATTTAACCTAATCTTAAAAGGGAAAAATAATTAAAAAGATAAAAATGCTAAAATAAACATAAATCAACAGAGAGAAAGAATATAGACTAAAAGAGTACCTTGACAGAGGAAGACTGGCCACACAATGAAGATGTATGGAACTGACTTTTGCTATTTTGAAGCCTTTTGATATTATCGTAGGTGCATTCAGTCAATGGAAGCTTCTTGGCGATTAAGCAATACTTCTTCAGACGGCCATCTAAGTGAACCCACTTGGATTTTTTTATTTCTGAGAAGTTGTAGAAAGCAAACACAAACTGCTTTCCAATATCCCGAAGGCACGAGAATTTGAATCTGATAGACGTGACAGGAACTTGAAAATCAGCGTACCTTCCCTGTTTGCCGGGTGACTGAAACATTTTTAGGACCAGAAAAATGAAAGCCACTGCCTGCATCAAGGAACCTTCAAACAGGAGAAATCTCAACCCCACCACATTATCAACAAATAACATCTCTAATTGAATCTTTGGCCATATTAACGTCAATGTACCATGTTGGAGCATTGCCCAATGAAATAACCAAAATGTCTCTGCACTAGAAGTAATACGCAGGAGCGCACTGTCTGGAATGCTCAACTCAAACCTCAACTGCCCCGCTTCCATTTCAGGAATAGCCAACCGTAATAATCCATCATCATCAACACACCAAAGAAACTTGAGTGCTTCCCACCTTCTGGGAGAAATATCTGGTTCTTCCACATCAACAATTTTATCCAAATAAAATGAAGAAAGAGAAGTATGCTTTCTTCTTAAGGCAAGATCTGTCTCACGCTTATGAGACATTTCAGTGCCTATGTTGCGGAACCTTTTCCTAAAATATACAATAGGAAGTTTGCTAGTCTTAGAACAAGTAGTGATTTCTGAAGCAGACTTCTCTAACACATCCATATATCCTAACTTTTCAGGCAACCCTGAATATTTAACACGTAAATTTGCTGGCTTTTCAATTGCCTGGAACCCTGATTTTGAAGATAGGCCAGAGATTTTCTGCCCCTTTGAACTATGAGAAGGAGATGATTTAATACGTTGCGTAGATCGAGCTAACCAGGAGATGATTGGCTCGGAATCCATATGGCTACAAGCATTGCAATCATCCTCCACTATCGCAATGTCGGTTTCTTTTCCTTTCCTGGAACTTGATTGTCCTCCCTCATTACCAGGATGATTTCCCATAGCTGACTTCCTACGTTCTTTCCTACCAGGAACTTCACTAGGAAGCAGCAACAGTTTGAACCTTTCATTTTGAAGATCAATCCATTCTTCATCACGATCATCATATTTGACATGATGAAGCTTCCTTTCTTTATCATAGTCATTCACAAGCCCATAGTACCAGGTTTGGTCCAAAGGCCAAAAGACTTTGATCCTCCTGTTCAACATCCAAACTGCATCCAAATCCGCAAATAACATTTCATAAAAATGGCGTCTTTTCCGTGAGCTTTTCTTTTCTTTTCGTTTCTTCCTAGGTCTCAATACTCTTCCGGCAGCATCAACTGATCCAGATTCCAAACCAGATAAGGGCAGCTTAAGGCCATGACTAACAATATCATGGCCAGAAGACAACAAGAACGATAACCCATTTGTCGGTGGCAATGGCAGAGAATCCTTCGTGTTTAAAGAAAACCCAGTACAATTTGGATCAAATCTTGAAGACAACATTCTGGCCGCATTCTCCTCCAGATTCTCTTCCTCATCTTCTGGGCAGCCACCATGTCGCTTAGTAGAATGTGATATAGATGCCTCAACTTCCTTTGAATTACTTCTGCTCAGAGCAGAAAACTTTCTTTTCCTGAAGTTCCTTTGCGATTTTTTGGATGAAAAAGTGGCAGACTTCACAACCAAATGATCAATATGCTCTCCATCCTCCTTCAAATGCAAAGTGGAATTTGATTCATTTCCTCTAAACAACCGATCAGGATGCCCATTTTCCTTCTTCAGATGCTGAGTTGAGCTAAACTTATTTTGCTCTTCTTCCTTCAAATCTTTAAACCCTGGCTTTCTGTTAGTCTTACAGCATTCCAACTGATCACTTGGATCTTTGGCACTAGATTTAGCAATCTGATCCACAATACTAGCTTTGCAATCCAATCCCCCAGATGGTTTAAAAAACTGACCATCAATAATTTTCCTTTTTCTAACAAAGCCCCCCCTCTTACGCCTAGGAATTTGCATAACATTTTCATTCAATATAAATGGAACTCTGTTAAACTCACTACTGCCATTTAACTTCTCTTTCGACTCTGTCTTCAATTCCTTTTTTGAATCATGCCCAGTTGAACCTAGCTCAGCATCACACACTTCATTCAAACTCTTCCTGCTCCTGCTATAAATACTACTGAAATTACTGAGAGACACTTTTTTCCTATTTCTCTTCTCATTTCCATCCTCTGCACTCACCTTTCTCTTTAACTTCTTATTCTTAACCTCTTTAGACACCTTTGATTCGTACAAACTCTTGAGATCCAAGGATCTCGATTTCTTCGGTGAATCAGTACCATGTGAGTTTTCTAAGCTATTTTCCATCGACTTTCCCAAACGAAAAACTCCCAATCCAGAAACCCCCAATTTTCATTTTCCATCATTGTACATGCATATAAACATTTCTCAGATCTGTGTCAACAAAAATATACAAATGGAAACCCAATTATCCATGCATTCATAGTAATCTCGAATGGATTCGAAAAAAGTTAAGAGAGTGAAGAATCACATACCTACTTCGACTAATTGAACCGCGAATAAAAATCCATGGTCTACAAGTCGTTGCCGATCATAAACCCGACAGGTAAAATTAGGGCTTGAATCCGAGCTATCTGGTTCGAAACCCTAATCGATTACACAATTTCCCCCAATTATTTTTTTGGCAATTTTTTGAATTTTTTGCCCTAATTTTTTTTAATTTTAACCGTGAGAAACGGACGGAGCTAGGGTTTAGATATCGAAAAATAACAAAAAGGGGAAAAAGTAATAATAATAATATGAAAAAACAATGAAATTGAAGCGCTCTGGACTCACCACGTATCGTCATTTCAACGGTTGGATTGGAATGTTATGGCGGCATTCTTGTTCTCCTGCTTCCGTGCCTACGATGATTTATTGCAGCTCGCAATTACGCAGGCCAATATCAACGGTTAAGATTCATTTTCAAACGTGGACGGTCAAGATTTAAAATTACCGTTGAACCCTTTTTTTAAAAGAAAAAATGTTTCCGTTTTTACGCAAAATACCGAATAAAGTTTTTTTTTTTTTTAACACCAAATACCAAATAAAGTTATTTCCTCTAGGGAAACTAATTTGCCCTTGATTTTCAAAAGTATTTCGAAAATACCAGGGAGATTTGGGTGAAATGAGATTTGTGTTTTGATGGGATGATCAATTCTTCTTATATTCTAATTTCTTCATAAGTATTTTTATTCTATTTATAAGTACTTTAATAGAAATGTTATTTGAGAACTAATGTCAAAGGGATGATAATTTTTTCTATTTCTTTTTTTTTTCTAATATTAATAACTAAATTTCTTTCTTTTTTTAAAAAAATATTGATAACTAAATTTCTAATTTGGTAATAGTAGGTTCCAATTTTGTTAATTATTGAACTAAATAATAATTATGAATTTAAATTATTCACGTCGCCAAACTTCACAGTTAAAATCTCACTATAATATATATATATATATCAACAAAAACAGTACAACAAAATTGAATAATAAATTTTCCTATTTCTTTTTATTTTGATCTTTCTAATTTAATTACCAAATTATAAATATTATTCAACTAATTGAAATTCATAAATTGAAATTATTTATTTTTATCAATTATTCAAAATTAAAATAATAAATTTAAATTATTTGTCTTTACATATCAAACTTACTCATTGCATTAATTTTGAGCGAATAGAGCAATAACAAATAAAACAAAAAATATAAATAAATTCTTAGTTGTATATATTTTTATTTTTATCTCTATAACTAAATTTATAATTTCTTAAATCAATTTGAAAGTTATAAAAATGATTGTTTTAAGTCAAAATCACCAAGTTCAATTAGAGAAATAAAAGTTATAAACGAGAAATAGATCAAGGGTTTAATTATAATTTATAGTCATAATTCACTTACACAACTCTACACAATAGTCATGATATCACATGTCATAAAAAGTTATACCACGATATTTTATGATTAATTGTTTTTATGACACTATATGGTAGTTCTGGTCGAGCATTTAATGACATCTATACTTAGTAATTGATGAATTATTAACAACGCTGTAAAAAAATGTCGTTGTTGATCGTTTTATGACACTACGTTATAGTCACAGATGAGAAATCAATAACATTTATAATAAGTTATTGATTCAGTATTCACGAAACTTCAAAATTGCGAAACCGAATGGGTCGGTGACACCATTGATTATCTAGTTTGGTGTTAATCTATTTCTATTCTACGGTCACGGATTCGATCTCTGGAATCGGTATTTTTAATCCCCTTTCCCCACTTCAAAATTGCGAATATTGGCATTATTTTATGAACATCAATTCACCGTGTACTCAAAAAAAAAAAAAAAAAAAAAATCAATTCACCCAATATGTCTCTTTATTTATATCATATATGTTCGTTTCTTTAATACACGTACATTGACAATTTATTAGCTTACAAATGATTTTGTATGTACTCTTATTGTCATTTACATACATAATATGCATTCACAAATTTAATTTTAAAAGGGAATACATTTCAAAGACCTTTTTACAATCATTTCATGTAGCACTTAATATTTTGTACCTAACATTTCACTTGAACAAAATAATTTAATGGAAATAACATAACACTTGATGATATTAATGTGATAGGGTTTTGATGAGAGGTTTGATGGGATTATGGGTGTTTTTTAACTACCTTAATCAAACAATGAGTTTGGCTCAACCTCAACCTTTCACTTTTCAATTTTAAGTCTTAAACAATCCTTTGTGTATGTTTTTTTTTAATAATCGGAAATTTGAGCTTCGCAACAAGACTCATACCCAGTAGGCAATAAGGAATTTTACAACTAAACTCAATCGTGAGTTATGAACTTGAGATTTCTAAGATAGCGCATATCTTCAAAACCTAAAACCTTTACCAACGATATTGCCATTCAGGAACCCTTTAAAAGTGTGTTTGGATTGAAGGGTTTTAGAAATGGGGTAGTGGTTATGATAAGTTTTGTGAAAATGAAACCCTCGTTTTGATAGATGTGTCATGAGTGGTTGTAGAAAAAATCCCCGTTTAGTGGATGTGTTATGAATAGTTGTGGCAAAAAACTCTTGTCTAGGTTAAGAAACTAAAGGTGATCGAGTAACAAATCTTCAAGTAGGCTTTTATGGGATTTTAATTATGGTTTTTTGGAGTTGTTCAGCCAACATCTGAACAAGTCGTCACACACTCTCTATCCAAACACATCCCAAATAATGGTGCAATGATTTTTTTTTTTTCTTGTACTTCTAGTTTTAAACTTTTTTTTTTTATTTTGTTAAAATATTGTTGTTTTTTTTTTTTTAAATATAAATGGTTACTTCTTAAGATTTTTTTAGTCGATAAAGGATTTAAACCTGTAGCTTTTTGGTCGAAGTTACGTATTTATCGTTAGGTTAAATTCACTTTCACATAATTTGATCTTTATACTTTATGAATCGTTCTATTTTAATCTTTGTATTTTTAGTTTAAGTACATTAAATAACTTAAAAACTAATCTATAAGTTTAAATTTAACTGATATTGAAATTAATTCAATAATTTTTTTTAACAAGAAATAACACTAAATATAATTTTTAAACATTTATAGAGGAAATACTATTTTGTAAGGAAAAAATAACAAAAACTTATCATTGTAAGAACTTTTAAGATATAAATGAACTAAAACTCAATCATCATAAAATATTTTAATGGTCAAAATGAAAATAAAAAAATCAAAAAATTGTGCATTCAATCTATGTAACCACCTGCCAATAAATTAATTTCTTATGGATTTTTTTTTGTGGCGGAGATGAGGACGAGAAAGTTATTCTCCAACTCCACGTCGCAGACATCTCTAATTTTAACATATCCTTAGTTGAGCTGTCAAATTTGCTATTGAAATTGTTAAACAGATCAATGATATGGTTGAGTGTAAAGGTATACGTGGTTCGAGTTGTGTTGTGTTGGATTAAGATTTTTTTTTTACTTTAACTGTTTCCCAATACCTCTGATAAAATAGTGATCAAGGTAAATCTGCTCGTGATTTGAACCACACACATATTGTTCTTATCCCTAAGAAGGATAAAGCTGAGACTGTTGGTGATTTTTACCCCATTAGCCTCTGTAATGTTGTTTATAAGATTATTGATAACTCTAAAAAATTGAGAGTTAGAGTAGATAAAAAGAATATATTTTTATAAGAATTTGCACAATTAAATAATTTAATGTTGAATTTCACCCCATCATACCAAATATTACGCTTAAGCGAAATATCCTTTAGTTTTCTTATTAGGATGCATTCTAGAAATGTGTGCAAATTTATAATTGTTAAAGAGAATTGATACTTTTTAGTTTGTCTACAACATTCCTGATGAGCGAATCGAAATTTACACAAGAAGGGAGCTCGAGCAAGCGAAAGCCAGCCCAACGAACATGCCTTGAAAATATTCCACACCGCAGCATAATACGAAGAATTGCCAAATCTTTCGCTTAGGCGAAATTGATTCCAGCGAAAGTGCATGCTCGGGAAGTTAGCGAAATCAAGGATGCTCTGACATAGCCAACAATACGGATCGTGGAGCAGGAATGTCAGAAGTAGAGCAAGCTTTAGACAATGTTAGGATCGTGGAGCAGAACCTTGTCGCTTGGAGCTGAAGTATAAATAACTGCCCTTCTCCTTCATTTAAACTGACACCCATTTTGGGGTCGTCCGTCGTAGCTTTCAATTTCTGATCAAATTTCCTTAGTTTCAGTCGTAGCTTAGTTACTTTTCCCATTTTCACTTGTTTAATAGTTTAGCTTTAGCATAGTTGTAGTTAGCCGGAGTTGTAGAGATTTCGTCGGAGTCAAGTCAGAGTTGCTATCTTTACGATTCCGACCAGGCTCCTTCTTATCTTTGTTTCCTTTTTTATTGCTTTTGTTTATTTTCGCCTTAGCATTATTCTATAGCAAACATTGTTATTTGATGTTTTCAATGAAGATGAACTTTTGTTTTTACATCGCCTTGAATTTATTGTCGTTATGAGTAGCTAAGTTTGTCATTGGAAGGAAATAGGCAAGTAGGAGAAGTTCTCCTAAGCGAAGCTGTAGCAAGATGTCAAACTATTATGCATGTTGCATTAACTTAAAATACATTCTGTCCGATCCACTGTACGTATGCCTTTATTTCGCTTTGAGAGGATAGAAGCAGAGCGAACTTGCATGTATAACACTAGGACTGCTAAGCTTTGCTTGCTAATGAAGAACACTTAGAGATAAGGTTCGCCTAGTGTTATTTGCATGATTTTAGCGTTGTCTAAGTTTGAGAAAATCGGACAAGGAGCTCGAGAGAGCCAACTTCTAGCGCTTGAGAAAGCCAAAGAGAAGCCATCAGTAGTTCGCTTCTTAGTCTAACATCTTTTCGCCTAAGCGAAACTCTCTGTAAAATCTTATTTTCCTTCTGATGCATTTTATCCTAGTTTAATTCACATTACTTTTATTTTGCCTAGTATAGTTCAATTCATCAATTTTCTCCCGTTACCTTGACTCTTTAACCTTCGCTTAAAAATGACATTAATCACTAATCCCTGTGGAGATGACTTTTACTTACATTAAAACTTGCTACAACAGGACTATGTATACTTGCACACTCTTGGAGAACTACACACATTTCGTTTAAACAGAGTGGAGATTTTGCTTAAGCGAAATCCAAGCTGCCACACCATCATTCTCTTTAATTATTATTTCTTTAATTTGTGTATTGGATAATTCCGAAAACAATAATCTCCAAGGTGATTGTTAATCGGATGAAACATATGTTGCCAGCTCTTATCTTTGATTATCAAAGTGCCTTTGTTTCTAGGCAGTTAATTTATGATAACATCTTAGTGGGTTATGAGTGTATTCATGGCCATTTGTGCGCTGTGTTATGGTGAAAATGGGTTTTGCGAAACAATGGGTGGATCTAATTATAGATTGTGTTTCCTCGGCTAGCTTTTCAGTTATGGTTAATGGAACCTCGAGAGGAATGATTTTTCCTCAACGTGGTCTTCGATAGGGAGGGCCACTTTCTCTTTATTTGTTCTTATTTTGTGTTGAAGGTCTCTCTTCCCTTTTATTGAGGGATCAGGAGGAATGCCAGATTTTAAGGTGTAAGATTGCAGTTGGGAGTCCTACAATCTCTCATTTATTTTTTGTCGATGACATTCTATTGTTTTATGCAGTGAAAAAGGGTGAAATTGATGCTATCCATTCAGTTCTTAGTATTTATGAGAAGAGATCGGGACAAATAGTTAATTATACCAAATTAACTATTTTAGGTAGTCTTCATGTGCCTCTTGAGATCCATTCTGTTTTGAATAATAAAATGAATATGGTGATTGTACCTAATTTAGGGCATTACTTGGGAATTCCTTCTCACTGTTCTAGAAGCAAGAAACATTATTTTAATTACTTAAAGGAGAGGGTGATTAAGGCAATTGCGGGTTGGAAAGGTAGACTATTTTTTAAGGGAGGCAAAAAGGCGGTAATTGGTCAAACTATACCAATATATGTGATGTCTGTATTCGTCTTCCAAAATATTTGTGTGAGGATCTAATGCATTGTTTGTCCCAATTTTGGTGGGGCTCTACTCAGCAAAAGCAAAAGATCCATTGGGCTAAATGGGAGAAACTATGCTTACCTGAGGAGAGGGGAAAATTGGGTTTTCGTGACCTTGAGGGGTTCAATCAAGCACTTGTGGCTAAACAGAGTTGGAGAATGTTACATAATCCTATTTAGTTGGTGTGTCGTGTTTTAAAGGGGAAGTATTTCCCCAACACCACTCTTTTGGAAGCTGAACTTGGATCTCGACCTTCTTTTACTTGGCCGAGCATTTTGTTGGGAAGGAATCTGTTAAGCAAAGGTCTTCGAAAGTGTATAGGTAATGGTGAACAAACGTCTGTGTTTATGGATCCATGGGTTCTTTGGGAAACTAGTTTTCGAATTATTACTCCTCATCAACCACAATATTGTAATTCTAAGGTTTGTGATTTGTTCAATCAAGATGGTGGTTGGGATATTTCAAAATAGAGATCACTTTTCTGGGAAGAGGATGTTGATGCAATTAGATTGATTCATGTTTGCGCCACTCTCACGGAGGATAAATGGTTGTGGCATTTTAAAAAATGGATTGTTCTCGACAAAAAGTGCCTATAAAATTTGTATGCGTGATCGTATGAATGTCGAAAGTTCATGGGTAGTGTGTTTAAGAAGTGATGCTTAATTTGTGGAAGCTTGTTATTCGGTAATAAGGTAAAAACATTCATGTGACAATTATTTTATGAACTTTTACCTACAAATTTGATTCTTGCTAAAAGACATATGAATGTTGCTTCTTGGTGTGTTTGTGGTTGTGGGAAGCTGGAATTTGTTCTTTATGTTTTATTTAAGTGTTGGCGAGCAAAAGGGGTGTGGGTTGGGATTTTTCCTTCAATTAGAGAGATGTATGAAGGGGTGGGTTCTATCTAAAAGCTTATTTTCAAGGTGATGGATGGACTTTCAATGGAGGAGGTACGTGTTTTTTGTGTTGGGGCATGGGCCTTATGAGATGATAGAAACAAATTGCTCCGTGAGGAAATTGTTGCGCCAATAGCTGGGAAGCAGAATTGGATTTTAGACTATGTGGTTGAGTTTTAGAATGGCCAAAAGATAACTGTGTTTGGTGGAAAAACTTCACTCTCATGACGGAATGAACTAAATTGTTTAAATTGGTGTCCTCCATCTTTTTCGGCGGTGAAAATCAACACGAATGTCGCTTGTGGCCCCGACCTATTTCGCACTGGTTTAGCTGCTGTTATTCGGGATTGGCGTAGGGGTTTTATCATTGCTATTACAGGTTTTCATGATTCTCGTTGTGACTCTTTTTCTGCGGAAGCTGCTAAATTATTGTTGGAGTTACAAATGGCAAATGAAATTGGTTGCTATAGGGTGGAGGTGAAGTCTGATGCTTTGATGTTAATTCAAACCCTTAAATCTCACGCTTTTGATGCTTTTGTGGCAGGAAATTTTTTAGGTAAAATAAGACATTACATCTCTTTATTGGGGGTTGATCCAACTTTTGTTTGTAGAGATGCTAACAAAGTCGCTCTCTCCTTGGCAACTTGGTCACTTGTAAATTATTTTTCACATTCTTGGTATTCCAATCCTCATGTGTGGTTGAGAAAAGTTTTACGTAATGATATAGTGACAATTAGTGATTGTAGGCCTGTAGGCCATTCTCATCCTTAATATAAGAATGTAATCTTTCAAATTTTATTTTTTATTTTTTACCAACCCAATTTTTTGGGTTGGTTAATTCACCAACCCATCCAACCATATGTATTATAACACAACTCAACTCTATATTTTTTAGTTGGGTTCTTAGGTTGTGTTAATCATTTTTTTTTCCTCTCTATGAAATTCAATTGATAGCACACATATACCTAAAAATAATAAATAAAGAAAAATGCATTATACTATACTTAAACCTAAGTTACTTGTCTTATTAGTGTATATTTTTTGCGAGTATGACGAAAACTTATCTTATTAATAAATATTACACACATATATAATGTTATATTATATTAACTAATATTACATACATATATAATATAATATTATATTATCTTAGTTCGTGATGTGTTGAGTTAGGTTGAACGAGCCAACAGTTATCCAACTCGAGAACTGATCTAACTCAATGAAAACTATACAATCATAACTCAACCCAGTCTATCCCCAAGGGGCGGCTCAGCGATTTAGGCGTTGGGCGTTTGAAGCATGCTTCCTCATACGTCTTAGGTTTGAGACTACTAGAAAATGTTTAAAATATAAGATCCTTGGGGCTTGTTTGGCTAGGGTGGGAAGGGAAATGAAGGGAAGTGAGAGTAAATTGGTGTTTGGTGGGATGAGAAAAAAAACTGATGTAATAGTTAATTGGTGTTTGGTGGGATGAGATGAGAATGAGTGTTTAAAAAAAATATATTTAATATAATATTCACACAATAATATTTTTAAAATTTATTTATTATCTTAATAAAATTTAAAATCTAGATTTTTTTTTTTTTTTGAAAAGAAAATCTAGAATATCAAAATAACAAAATTAATGAAATAAAAATTATTTAAATAATT
>JBBMKA010057735.1:0-18040 GCA_037833695.1 Sechiopsis laciniata
TGTATATATATATATGTATATATGTATGTCTGTATGTATGTATGTATGTATGTATGTATGTATGTATGTATATATATCTAGTTTGGGAACAAATACGATTTTTGAGATTCTAAAATAATTTCAATCATTAGATTTAATTAACCTCCATTTAAAACTTAATTAATAATAACGGTGTTACAGCTATAGAGGAAATATGGTTTAATGGGCTAGTCAGTGATCTTGGTCTACATCATGATCAAGCAGTAGTGTTCTGTGATAGTCTGAGTGTTATATGTCTTTCTAAGGATCAAATCCACCATGAAAGAACAAAGCACATATATGTGAGGTACCATTTTTTGAGGAATGAAAAAATGGTAAAGGTTCTAAAAGTAGGTAGTGCTGATAATCCTACTGATATATTCACCAAGGTAGTGCCACATGATAAGTTCCAACATTATTTTAGACTTGCTAAATGTTTACAGTTGTTGAGGTTCCTAAAGGGACCAACTGAGGGAGAAGGAGAAGAATTTGAATCTGGTACATCTGGTATGACATATAAGTCTGGTATATTTGGTACAATTTTTACGTCTGATATGCATTGGCATAGATCTGGTATGTTTGAAACATCTATTATACTGCTGGTACATCTGTTGCATCTAAAGAAGATTTCAAGTAAAGGTGGAGATTTTTTGAGATTTGTCTTGAACTGTTTGATGTCCCATGATTACTTAGATTAAATATGTAATTATGTTTCTATTTTGTATTTGGGCTTTTATGTAATTTCGATCTTATCTGTAATAGGATTTTTTTTATAATTAAAGTGCACTATATAAACTCTTATAAAACCCTAGCCCCAGTTGATCAACATTTTGTATTGGTTATCTCCTTAATAAAATTGCTCTCTCATCTGCCTGTGGATATAGCTAACACACCGTTAGTGAAACACGTAAATTCTCTTACCCTTTTTTTTATTGTTTTTTATTGATTTTTGTTGCCATTTTCCTAACAGTCATGAACTATCCAGACTATGACAAAATTATGGAACTGGAGTTTGAAATTATTCAAAACATTGTACTTATTGAGTTGGAACTAAATTAAGTAAATTGTGTTTGGTTAAGCATAATGAAATACAAATGGTACAGAGAGGCATCAAGAAACCTTTTATTGCTTTCATGTTTGTTTTTCTTTTTGGTTGTTTCTTTCAGATTTAAATTCAATAAAAAATCTCAATGAAAAATGTTTAGGAGCCAAGGCAAGCAAGTTGTTCTCACGATCTGCTGACACAAGGGGAATACTAGGTTCTTTTTATAAATCCCCATTGTTTGAAAGTTGGTCAAACATAGGCCAAAGATGGTGGAATATTTGGTAATAAAAAATTTGATTAACTAGCCATAGCATCTAGATTTAACGAGGTGTTGTAGAGTCCCAAGATTACGTGTGTAACTAGGTAATGCAAAATTAATGTTTTGAGCATGATAATGAAGCACATCATTCCCAAAATTACGTGTGTAACTTTCTTCTTAGCTTTGTGTTCTATTTTTAAAAAATTCTCAAAGAAATTAAAAACTTAATTTTACTGTGAGAATTTTAGGAGAGTGGGATTGTTAAAATGCTAATAAAATTTATAATGAATTAAACCCCACTGAAAAGAGAAAATGAGTTAAATCTAAAGATTAAATCTTACAGCTTAAAGCATTGCAATCAAACCTTAGAACAAATTAAGTTTAGAGGAACTAAGTCTCACCTTCATCGAGGGGAATGAAGATTTTAAGTTTGGAGATGAGGGCAAGTCCGGTTGAACCTGTTAGTTAGAACAAAAGAAAGATCAAAACATTCTAGTTAAGCTTAGTTTATTTTATTTTTTTTTTTTAAAAGTGAATAAAGGCTAGTAGCCATAGCTTTTTAGAAGCATTTCACTATCTCTCTAATGCCCAAACTTTATCAGTTGTTTCCTTTGCTTAGGTGTGCTAGTTTTTACTCAAATGTGTCATTCTAAGAACTACATAATTTTTGTGTGGATAGACATGAGCGTAACCTGAGTCGGGATGTAAATAACATTAATTTATGATACCTCGAGGGATTGTAAGTTGTTAAAAGTGTGTGTGTGTAAAAGAAAAATGCTATAAACAGACTATTTTGGGTAAAATTAGGATGATCGAAGGGTTAAATAAAGTGATTCTGAGTTGTAGGCATTAATCCTTAAGAGTGTTCAATTTTCCAGTCTAGCCAGGAAGAAGTCATTATGGTGAGAGAAGTATCTTAGTAATTTCAGGATTCTAAAAAAATCAAATAGTGGAAGTTTTGTATTTTACTTTGTGAAGAAAATTTTAAATTATGGAATGCAAAGCTGAGATCATTTCTAAAGTATTTTTCATTTATTGCATATGCATGCTATTAACTTTTACATAAATTCTTCTCTTGTTCATTAAGCGTATAGCATTGCTCGTGACGAGCAATAATTCAAGTTTTGAGGTTTGATAACTCTCAATTAGAGAGTTATTTAGGCTATTATGTTAATGAATTCTCAGTGATTTGTGTAGTATTTTAGTGATGCTTAGGATTAAAATGACATTTAGATAGAATATTTGTATAAATATCATCCATATGACTTTTAGGAGCTTAGGATAAAAAACTAAGGAAAACTAAAGCGTTTTAGAGTAAATTGTGGATGTCGGACACTTTTCGTACTTAAATCTTAGTAATTCCAAGTCTCATAGAAAGACTACTGTTTGCTCGATAACTACACTCAATATCAATAATACAAATGATCTAATTAATTATGATTGAGTGTGTTGTGCAAGTGTACACAATCTTGTTGTATCAAGTTTTTCTCCTTAAAATGTCATCTCCACAAGGATTTTGTTTAGTTATTCAATTCTTACACTATTGTGTAAGAATCGAATAACTGAACAATGTGAAAGTCAGTTTGTAATACCAAAATGTTTGATTGTTGATCTAACTAGGGATTACAGAATTTTGAAACATAAATGTTATAGCAAAAAAGAGGAATCAATGTAGAGATTATCCAAATACTTTAATGTAACTATGCTTCCACAAATACACAAAGAATAATTCAATCATTAAAGAATATCGGTGGGAATTAAGATTGTTCGGATTCAATTGTTACAACTTTAGACATATCGGTGAGAAGAAACTTTCTGCTTTACTCAATAACTATCTCTACTCGAGAATTAGGATATAAATAGAAAACAGAGTATCAACCACAAGTAAAAGTATTATCTCTAATCACTCTTTAAACTATAAGCTACAACTTAACGAACCTAATATGTGCCTTGCAAGTCTACTCTACATACTCTCCTCTCAAATTTGAATGTAAAGGTAACACAAATGGTTGATCAGATGAAATGCATTTAGAATAAAAGCAGCACATATTCACAATTCAACATCTCCCTGCCTTATACTTACACAATTTACCTCCAACTAACCTAACTCCCTCTGATTAAGAATTTAGCTCCTCATGATCACAAACAAATGCATATCAATTGCAAAAATTGAATTCATACAACAATCGTTCAAATCGTGATACGACAACGTTCAACTCCGAATATAACTATGAATCGAAAAACAATAAAAATTATAGAGAGATTAAGAGAAGAGAAAGCCTGGAACACCGAAATGCCAACCAACAGCTCTGGTCCAAACTCCGATCTCCGCTTTAGCTCTAATCTATCACAGAGGCATGAAAAGGGAAACTTGCTCTCCACTCTATTCGTAAATCGCAATGAACTCTACTTTCCAAATTTTGAAATTGCTAAATCTCTGAAGAAAATTGAACTCCTACGAAATCTGGACAATCTGATCTACAACGAAATTGCCTCCAAAGAAATGCTCTCTAATTTAATTAGAATGCTTAACATATCTACTCTACTAATTTTTTAAAATGTAGAAAAAATGTGCAAACTCTCAAAATCCCTTATTTCCTTTCTTTTTAAATCTTCCCCGCCTTCAAATTCAATGGCTGAGATCCATTGCTCCAGCTTTGTCATTCACGGTCACGTCAGATTACGCCACATGCCATTTAAATATCTTATTTCAAGTAAGCGCCAAATGTGCGCACCTTTTTTCTTTGCAGACTACAGAATGCTTTAGTTTTATCTCCTACTAAACTCGTTTTGCGATTTACCTGCTGCAACAAAACATTTCTTAACTGAGCTATCTCATATTCAACATAATTAGTAACTATCTTGCACAGTCATGCATTATTTTCAAGAAAATATTATTTAATTCATGTCCAATTCAGAAATACATAAAATATCCCAATATGCTCTAACATGTTGCTAAAAAAAACTTCCTTTTCTCATTTCTTCTCATAATTCCATGTAATTTCTACAAAAAATTCCTAAGCAGACAATAATTTACTCTCACTTCTTAAGAGTTAACAACTACCATATGTGCAGGAAGAAGGTATGCTTCAAGCTGCACATTTAGAGAAGAAGGAGAAGGTCATAATGCAATGTTGGACACTTTAAAGGTTGCAGGATCACAAGATCTTTCTAGACCAAATAGCGAGAATCAGAGGATATGCTGCTAAAAAGATAAAATCCAATAAAAGATATTTCCAAATCCAATTCTAATTTGGAACAAAAGATCTTTTCCAATTCCAACTCTAAATCTAATTCCTTGGTACTGAAGCATCTCAAAAGCCTATAAATAGGAAAAGAATGAAGAGGAAAGCAGTAACAGTTTTTGGAGTTCGTCTCTCGCGATCAAGAAGAGAGTTTTGGAGAAGTTCATGATTCCTGGTGATAAGGACTCATGCCCTTGAGCAACCACCACCAATTTATCTTAGTTTGCTTTAGATTTCATATTTATTTAACAGTAGTTGTTAGGAGTAGTTTACATTATGTTTAAGGTTCCTTTTGACGCTTAAAATTATTCTATTGAATGATTTTCTCTTAGTTTGATCATATGTTATATCTTTCGCTTTAATCATGTTATTTATCTTTGTTACTTGCATGTATAACTTATCCCATTAGGTGAAGGTTAAGAGAAACGGGGTTGTAAAAAGCATGTACTAGGGGTATAAGGGAGTTGATAAATGATGCATGTTAATTTGAAACCTAATTCATAGCAAGTGTCTATCAGTAGTCCACATAAACTTGTTTGTTGTTTGCTTTGAGAGAAGGAACAACTTAAGATTAACTTTCATGTTCATTAGGTTACGTGAAAACTCTTGCGTATTTAGGGAGAGTTTATGAATAATCATCTCACTAATGTATGTGAAGCACAATTTAGAAAGTTGCAATATTTCGCGGCGGGAGTCGGAGTTAGTGTCAACGAATGCAGATAGAAATAATTAGTTTGAGTATTTAGGGATTGACATTTACTACTCACCAATTAGCTCCCCCTAGGACTTTTTTATGCTTCCCCTTATTACCTTAACCGGAGCCTAACTTTATATTTCTATATTAGATTAGATAAAAAAACAACCCAAACAATATTCTTTTACTTCTTTTGATGTATCTTAGGTTAATAAAACTAATTATAGAACATCAATCCCTGTGGAGAATTATAAATATAAATAATTCTCACTTGCTGTATTTTTGACTGCGTATACTTGTGTAAAAATAATTTGAAGCGTAGGACATTCGCCTGTTTATGTCTCATGTTTAAGAATTAATATTTAGAATATTTTATAAGCACCAATTATGCATCAATGTACTTGATAACTCTAAATAATAGAGTTATTTGAGCCTCTACACTACTGTATTTCCGCACTTTTAATAGAAATAAACGCATTTTAAAAGAGAATTGTTGCTAAAAATGAGAGTTAATCATATAAGATCCACATGATTGAAAATTTTGACTGCGTGTACTTGCGTAAATTCGATTATAGTGCACAAGCCTTAGCAATAATGTCTTAACTTAGAATTAATGATCAAAATAATTATACCGCACATTCAAATCGCATCAGCACTATAGACAAGTTTAGGTTATTTACTTGAAACTAGAACCACTTGTATATCCCACATTAACCCAAATAATGTGATATAGTAGATGATATTTTATAATTTTAAATGCATAATAAATGAAAATAATAACTCTTTATTAATAACTTAAAATATATTAAATGCCTGTTCTTTAAATTACAAACTATTAGGCCTTTATTGCACATACCCTAATATTATATACATGTATATTATGTTTATATATAATAAATTAAAGTGTTTGTTTAATTGCATAGACATTATTAGATTTTTATCGTTCTAATTCTAAAATATGATCTACATTATAAATTCGCTAGGAAATAACAGTCCTATGAGAAGTTAGCATATGTTGTAAATACGTAAGTGTGTGTAAGTTTAATTTGTTTTATCATTTTAATGTTTCTCAATTTACTTTATCATTCTAATGGTTCAACTTTATTAGGTCATATCGACTGTGGCAGCAAAGCACTCGATCAGGCTTATAAAATTGGTATTGAAGCCGATGAAGGTAAAGTCGAATCAAATCTTTTCCTTAATTTTTTTTTGTCATATTGAATTCTCATGTACTAACTATGAAAGTTTTATCTCTAGTTCCCCTATCAACCTGGATTGATAGTGTGTGGATATTATGTCGAAATGTACTTATGAAAGATGATATCCAACACAGACACACGCATCCCTAAACTTGTAAGTTTTGTTTATCATTTAAGTTAAAATCCTATTATTAGTTATTTATTGAGTACGTTTGTTTATTAATTTTTTTGTTTTAAATATTTGTAGCCCAACACATAAAAACATACACTAAAGAAGAAATTGATGTGGTTCGAGCAGAGTAGGAATGCATAAGATTGAATGTATATTTTGTATAGGTTATTTGGACTTGTATAGTTTGATAGACATAGATGCATGGTAGCTAAGAACTTGTATAATTGAATGCATGTAATCTTTTTTGGTTCTACTAATATAGCTTATGAGTGTTTGATTACATGGTTTTGTTAATATATTTCATTTCAAGTCATTGTACTGGCGGGACAATGTCCCAATCTAATATATATTTCAAGTGATTTTACGAGATAGAATTGTTATGTACAGGTACTGAATTTTTGGGAATCATATTATTGCGTCCTTATGCTGTTGAAATTTTCTTTACATTAACTATTCTTAATTTTTTTTTTGCACTAATTGTTCTTAAAGTTTTCTTGAACTTTCTTTGCACTAGTTGTGTTCGATCTTAAAGTTTATTTGCACTTTATTTCTATTAGAAGCCAAGTGTATTTGAGCAATACTACTCATTGTCCTTAGTGTTCTGATAAAAACTAAATGTGGTTTGCCTTTGAAAAGGTAATTAAAAAATTTATATAAGTAAGTCAAATTTTTATGTCGGGCACAAACAATGACAGACCCCAAAATTCATGTATTTAAAAAAATTTTAAAGATGCTTTTGAATGAAAGGTATTATAGATGATGAGCATAAATGTCCGTCATTAAAGATGAATGATGCTCATCATCTAAATAAAAAAATTAACTGACTTCAAATTTCCATCATTGATAAAATAAGATGACAGAAAAAAGCCACAAAGTGAATAATGTAAGATGACATGCTTTCTTATTGCATCATTAAAGAGGAAAGATGACGGACATTGCCTGACATCTAACTAGAATAGATGTCGGGCAGGTGTCCAACATATTTTTTCTAAGATGTCGATCAATGTCCTACATCTATTCTCTAATTTGTTGTAGTGGAAGGTCAAAACAAGCTCTAATGTTGATTCTCCAAACTCCTTCAGAAAAAAAAAATTCTATTACAATGAAACTAACTATAAAACAAGAAAAACAAATAGAAATGGGTAAGAAATGTTGATGTCGATTGGAGAGAAAACAAGGATAAGACAATAAGAATAAAAGAATAAATGACAAGTGATGGAAAATTGAGAAAGGTGGCTAGGCTTTCTTCTTATTCATTATCAATTTAAAGCTCTAGATCATATATGGTCAACATATTTTGACATGTGTTCGAGGGGTGCCAACTCATTTAATGAGCTCCCCATGAATTCTCAAACGTGTAGGGATTTTATCATTTTTTGGACTTTCTTCTATTTCCATGCAATGCTTCAACATTATTTTTGTGGAATTATGTTGCTCTGAATGCTCTAGAATTGTTCTAGAACTACCCTTCTGCTAGCAGCACCCAAAAATAGAAGTTGGCTTAAAAGAAGTTGTCACGATGCTATACTTAGCACCGTAACGCTTATAAGACCTCGTCATGACTCCTTAGAGCACCAGAGATGGTGTTCAAAGATAGTAAATATGATTTTTAAGACTCTCGTTGTGTCCTATGATGGCTTAGGGTACTACACTAGTAGTGTCGCATGTCTTGCTGATGCTCGACGTGCTACACTAGTAGCACCGTGGATCAAGCGTAAATGAGAATAAAATGTTGCATTTTGGTATATGCAAATTTCTAAAAGATCATCGTTTTCTACCAATGAATAGGCCATTGTTACTATTCTCGAGGCCTTTACACTCAAGAAGTTCATGGGGAGCCAGTTAGAGGCTTAAGGATCGCTCCAAAACATGATTAGCTAAATATAAACATAGTTTTTAGAGTTTAAAGTTGGGAATCAATGTTGAGGTTTTGCATTTACTACATTTTTTTAGTTATTTGAACTCCCAATAGTTTCAAATCTAGACATATTTCTTTGATTAAAAATATCCATTGATTGATGCATCTTTTGATTTATGGTTTCTCTCATAGGTATTCATTAAGTTCAAGTCTTGCAAGCTTAAATTAATGATTCATTAAGTGACATCTTTGTTTGTGTTCATGGTCTAATGACGACAAGGGTATCCTTCTTGATTTTATCTAAAGTATCGAGCATGGATTGCATATCTCCTTGATTTCTTATTTAATTGAAAGATTGTCCAAAATCAAGTGTCTCTCACACCTCGGGCATAATGCTGTCAGAGGATTGGGCATGAACTGGTATCTTGCCAAGCCCAATTCACTAGTTAAAGTTGTAAGATGATATGTAAGAACCTGACTTACTAGATTACTCTAAACATGGATTCTTATTCAATATTAAATGATTCAAATTGTTTAAATAAAAAGGCCATCCAGTTCAAATTCATTTAATAATTGTAAAACGTCCAACAAAATTAACAACAAAATAATGATAAGCCTCTAACTAAAGTTTAACAAAACAATTAAATAATTATTTAAATCTAAATCAACATCCTAATAGTCATGTTGAATAAAACTTGAATAAAAATAAATAGACTATGCAGCGGTCTCCCATGATCCTTTTAGCCTTTTAGCTAGCCATCTTAATAGAGTCCAATGATACTTGGTAAGAAACCACATAAATAATGGTGATAACAAAATACTCAGTAGCAGCCTGAAATTGGGGTATAATATGAACAGTAACAATCCACAAGCATTGTAGCAATTACACATAATATAACCAACTCGAACATATAAAACCATAGTTAATTAGATCATGAGGTATGTTACACGACTTCACCATGAGAGCAATACAAGAATCTTATCCTACCGATTAGTGAACATACAACATTAACCTGATTACTCTAGGATGCCCTAAGTGACCGACTTTACACAACTAGGAACGATGTACTAATGACACTAACCCAGCGTAGCTTTCCACCCGACATTCAATACACCGCATGCTGCTACACGATCGACAGGTGTAGGTCTATACAAACTGCCCTATTCTAGGTTCACATGCTAAAAAAGAAAGGTGAACACTGAATACAGTCGATGAAAGCCTTCGCCAGCAACTGTGATAGCCTGTCCACACCCATCGCATGAAGTTAAAGATCGTCCCTCTCATCACTATGATTAGGGCCTCGCTCTATACATGTAACAAACTAGACTTTGTTAAGGGCGAACGTTGCCTCACATCACCGGCCTTGGGATGGCATATTATTGATAACTATAAATAATAGAGTTATTTGAGCCTTCGCACTACTGCATTTTTGCACTTTAAATAGAAGTAAATGCATTTTAAAAGAGAAATATTGCTAGAAATGATAATTAATCATATAAGGTCTGCATGACTGGTAAAAAGTATGATCACGTCAAACTAGGATTAAATGTAGTTAAATACAACAAAATATATGCATTTAAAGTATAATTGCAATGCAAACCCACGTCTCACTAACGCATCATTAGTTGTGCATGAATGGAGCATCTCGCACCGCATCAAAGGGACGAATGCATGATCAAACATGCCTAAGGAAGCACCAGAAGGAAACTTTTGATATGGCATGAATTGCAAAAATTAGGAATTATCGTTGGAAATAGAATTAATCGAGCAAATCATTTGAAAGAGCATCGCAAAGATTATACTTGTCCTACAAGAAACTAGAGACACCTATAAATAGGTGAACGATTGATGACCAAAGTGTGCTAGTTCTGCTAGGGTTTGCCATTTATGGATTGCGAGGCTGCTGAGGGCTTGATTGAGTCCTCGACCATGTCTATCTCAGTAAACTTTAGGAAGCCAGTACCATGATGTTTATTGGAATGAAGAACTCGCTAGTGACAACAACATCGGCGTTTAGCAACCAGTTTTAGTATTTTGATTTACTGTTGTCATAGATAGACTTTTCCTGCTTTGTTACTGTAATTCATAGGAGTAGATTGCAACGCCTATTTGAATTAATTTTATGCATGGTTGTTACAGATTGATCCCATGTATACACTCTCATGAATAACCTTAATTCAAAGACGAGACATAAGGAGAAGTATAGAATGATAATAAACTAAATTAGTTTTAGGATAAGGGGGATATGTTAGTAATTGCTGTGGTTGTTTCTATTAGCAAGGGTCGACTGAAAATCCACCTGTAGCTTGCTTCCCGTTCGCTTTGAGAAAGGGTGCGACAAGGGCTTAGCCCAACCGTAATCGCTAGGTGATGCTTAGTCTTTCGCATTGTTAGTGTTAGAGTTAGGGATAACCTTCTTCCTAGTTCCATGCACATTACTTATTCGAATTATAAACTAACGAGCAATGTACCAGCGAGTTGCTGTAAAGTGTTCCAGAAGGGAGCTTTAAGTTAAAGTATAGCATGTGCTAACATTCTCGCTATCATTTACCTTGAACTTAATCTTAGTTGTTTTAGTACATCTTCTCGCTTTCATTACTTCGTTATTTTAGATTAGAACCAAAAATCCAACCAATTGAATTTGTTTACCATTCTGTATCTATTCTTAGGTTAACATTCGTTAATTTCCAATTCTCTATGGAGAAGAAAAAAATATATACTTATCACTTGCTGCAAAATTCGATTGCGTATATTTGCATAAATACGATTCTAGAGCATAGGCCTTAGCAGTAATGTTTTAACCTAGAATTTATCTTTAGAATAATTATACCGCTCAGTCGAATCACATCAAATTTTTGGCGCCGTTGCTAGAGAATTGTCTAATTAATGGTGATAACTTTAGAGTAGTTCGTTGAAGTTTAAAGTCTAACTTGTTAAACTTGACTCATAGGTAATGGAAGGCAGAAGTGGAGTGATGTCATGAAGAAAATGTTCGAATTCAGGAGCTGGTCACTCGAGGCAGATGAATGGAAGAGTCCGAACATTAGCAGAATTCTGCGTTCACTTACACTACAAAGAGGAACAAGGAAGATCTCATCTGCTAAAACTCTGGATTATTTAGTACCAGGTAAAAAGCATATATATTACAGGTATTCCAAAGTCAACCAAGGATAACCATGAGACATGGAAAGCGAAGTGCATTCTTGGAATGCGAAAGTTCAATAATGGATGTATACTACCTTGTTTAAAAAAGGAACGCATTGTTTCGAAATGAGAATACGAGTGAAAACTTGTGAAAATTCAATTCGGAAGCAATTGGGAATGCTAAACAATCACATCTCTTACTTATAAAAGTAACTATCTTTTATCGCTTTTTAGGATTTTATTTGCTTAGTAGGAATTAGCTTCTATTTTGCCCTGCTAAACAAGTTAAATGCATAGGAAGATTTGATTGATTAACACGTTTAGATGCCATGTGGCACAACCGGAGTAAATTAAAAAATTTTAACCATCGGCTCATAATGATAACAATCGAATCGTTGTGCAGTTGTAATCGTAGTAAGGTAATGATGACTATTCATCTATCCATTGTGATTCATTCACTTCATATAAATAAACAATTTTTGTCGTTGTATTAAGCTCTCAGAATTATGAAAAACCCTGACATTCGTGTGATCTTACGAGCAACTCGTAACCAAATTTCACTAAAATTCTTGACCGAGAAGCCTAAAAATTCCAATGCCCTCTATATCCACATCTCCTAGTAAGAACTCTACGAAGAAATCTACAATTAGGCTGTTAGCTGCCATAAAGAAAGTCAGAACTACCCCGTAAGGTTCCTCATCGAGGTCTTCACCCATCTTCTAGGAGCGGGTGAATAAGAAAATCATTTTTGAATTAGACAAAGAATCACCTCCTAAAACTCTCGTCAGCCAAATAGACCCGGAACAGCTTGCCGCATAAGGAAATGAAGCGGTACAATCTGGGGTCGATCACTCATTAGTAGAAATCATAAAATTAGAGCAAACGATTGTGGCCGAAGTGGAAGGATTAATTGAAGAAGATCCAGTCGAGCAAGCCAACATAGGTGCAGATGAGCACCCGTCTGTAGAGATGTCTGCAGCAAAGAGGGAAACATTTGAATTGGGATCAAAGACAGTAGAAGAAGAAGGAGAAGCCCCTGCGGTAACTCAGTAGGAGATAGAATCTCGCTTGACCCTGACACCCATAGTGATTACCGTGGCTGGTATAGAGCTGGAAGCAGTCGTAAGTCCCAGGATATACAAAGTATCTGAAGAACTAGAAAAGGAAATAGAGAGAGAAGCGGTTGCAAAAAAGCAAGCCAAGAAGGTAGAAGAAGCTAGAGAAGCTGCAGAATTAGCTGGGCGGCTAGACCTAGCAGAGAAATAAGTAAGAGAGGCAGGAGGCGCAAATTTAGTAGTAGAATTAGCCAAGCGCCTAGACCAAGAAGAAGCTGCATCTGGCAGTTCAGAAATTCCACTAGAAGAAGAAGAGGAAGAGATACCTCTAGTACGGAAGAATCAAAGAAACAAAGGAAAAATTATTGTCGGGCTATTAAGACCAAGACCAAAGAAAAGGAAGGTCTTCGCTATAGCGGAAAGGTTACAAGGCCGAGAAAAGACGAGAAAAGTAATTGATGTAGGGAGAGCAAAGCAATTTGTGTCAATGGACGCAATGGACACATTTGTATCTTTGCTAGGTAAAAAATTCTGGCAAGAGCAAGGATTCGCCAATGCTATGTTAGTCGACTTCATTCAAGAAATGATCACACAAAGAGGGTGGGATCAATTTTATCTGCCAAGCATTGAATCCAATCTAAGATAGGTGCGAGAATTCTACAGCAACTAGTAGAGAAGATCAATGCGAGAAGATGGTGGAAGGAAGAAAAATAGACTAAAGCGCGGGAGCGTTGAATGACTTGCCTAGATTTAGAGATTACCAAGAGTCCCAATATGATATGTTGGTGTAGTCGCCAACAGAAGAAGAGCTAAGAGCATGCTTACAGACGATCGCATTACCAGATGTAAATTAGTGCAAAAACATGTCGTTCGAGTGCTTCAAGCTCAACCTAAGAGGGCTCTATTGGAACAACTTCGTGAAGACTAGCATCATTCCCACTACGCACGACACAACCTTGTCGTGAACGTGTATGTTGCTAATATAGACATTGAATGCATTATTGAAGAAGAAATTAGGTGACAGATGAAGAAAGTACAAGGAAAAATGTTCTTCCCGCATTCCATCACTACTTTGTGCCTGCACCCAGGTTAGAAGTTTTTTAGAGAGGCCCACACGCTGAAAGTTAAGGCGGTATATTAGGTGTCTAGATACAGGCGTAGAAAGGATTCTCCAATACTTAAGGAAAAGATAGCGCGACTCAACCTACCTCTCATAGGAAGTGGCACGTGAGCTCGCAAATATCTCTGCCAGCGAGGACAAGGGTAGAAAGGAAGACGCAAATCAAGTAAAAAGTGCCGCATTCTTTATCAGCATCTTCATCAACAGTCAAACCGTCCACTTCAACGATGACCATCGATGCCCCAGTTCTGCAAAAAACCAACCCTTCATTAGCTCCAGTCACTAATATCGAGCCAACAACTAAGATAATGCTTGTGCCAGGAAAGAGAAAGGCAGTACAGAAAGTGTTAGAGAAGAGAACAAGGACACATCCACCGCCAGCATTGTCACCATTGCCTAGTCCTCTTTCTCCTACTACAAACATCAGTCCATAGGCTGAAATTGTAAAAGCAGAATAGTAAGAGGTGCCAGAGTAAATAACGCAGCAACAAACATTGCCAACACCCGCGCTGTCTCCGTCAAATTCTCCTGCCCAAGTGTAGCAAATCCTGTAAGAGCCAACCATCAGGGCAGAAACACTCACTTAGTTTGGAAGTGAGATCCTGCACAGAGATGAGGAGTTTCAGAATCAGATGTTGCACTTCATGCATTAAACCCACACTGTCTGGTCCTATATGGAACAATGGAATAAAGTTGTAATAAGGGAGCTGAAAAGAAGGAACCCGCAACTTTGGTTCTCACCTTTTTCCACAGAAGTGCGTTAGAAATGGATGCCTCAAGTTGCATCAAAATAGCCCCCGCAAGAAGACCCCTATCTCGAAGGTGCTACATCATCTAACTAAAAGAAGTCTATGTCTATTCTTTTTCTCACATTTCCTCGCATCTGTATAAATTTTTCTTTACTTATATATCTCTTAAACACTGCATCCTAGAACTTAGTCTGTAAATAACTCACCTTTGATGAATACAGTAGTTTGCGCACGACAATAGCTTCCATTTCCATCAATTAGAAATTATCAAATCAAATAAAAACATGGTAATGAAGGAACCTTTAGGAAATCGAGGTTGTCAGAATGCAAAGAGCATTAACAATAGCAGAAACCGTGAATAGGAAGAGGGAATGTGGAGAGCATTAACAATAGCAAAAACTGACGATTCGACTGTGGTATAGATATTTAATTAATTCTAAGCTAGGACTTATTGTTCAGATCCTACGCCTTCGAATTATAATTAACGCAAGTATACACAGTCAAAATTGTAGTGATAAGTATTTATTTTATCGTTCTCCACAGAGAATTGGTATTTAATATTAGTTAATTCAAGAGTCAATGCAGAATAATAGATAATAGAGGTTGATTGGGGTTTTGTTTCTAAAACTATAAAGAAAATTTGTAAATATGTAAGAATAAGTACTAAAGCGATGAAATTATGCTTACGGTAAATAATGGTGAGAAGATTATTATATGCTGAACTTTAACTTAGAGTTCTCTTCTAGAACACTATACAGCAACTCGCTGGTATATTGCCAGTGAGTTTGCGATTTTAACAAGTTTTACATATGCGAATGTTGAGAAGGTTATCCCTAACTCTAACTCTAGAGATGCGCAAGACTGCACATCACCTAGCGATTACAATTGGGTTAAGCTCTTGTTGTACCCTCTTTCCAAGTGCATGGAAAGTAGGCTGCAGTTAGAAACAACTGCCACAATTACTAATACATCCCTCTTTACCTTAAACATAATTCAATTACTACCAATCCATTATTCTCCTATGATTAACTCTATGAATTAATATCATGAATGAAATGTGAACAGAAGATCAATTCTGAACATCATTTATAAAATTAACACAATTCGGCATAACAATCTACTCTTACGAATTACAATGCAGCTACGATAAATCCTAACTATAAATGCAATAAAAAATGGGCTATAGAATGCCGTCATCTTTATTCCTAAAGATTCTTTCATGCCACAAACACCTGCTACAGTCAACTCTAATAAAACCAGCACACCTTGGTCATTGATCTTTCACCTATTTATAGGCATCTGTGGTTTCTTGTAGGCTACGTTCACTCTTTGCGAGGATCTTTCAGCTAATTTATTCGATTGACAATAATTTCTAATAATGGTTCATTAATCTCGCAACCTGTGTTATGCCGCGAATGTTTCCTTATTTGTTTAATTCTTGTCGAGACTGACAATGCATTTTTCTCCTGGATCTGACATGAGATGGTTTTTTTCCTACAATATTAATAACACATTAGCGAGTCCTGGATTCCCAACACATTTATGCTTAAATGTGTATATCTTGCTAAACCTATCTGCATTTCAATCCTATTTTTACATGCGCATGTTTTTTCACCCACCATGCGAAACTTATGCGATTATCTATAACTTTTTAACAAGATTTATTCTTTATCATGCGATAGTAAAGATGTAATAACCCTTGGTTTTAATAAGAGTGGTGGCATTTTGTTGGGCTTTATTAAAAGAGAAAATGGGTTTTTGGAAGGTTATGGCAATTTTTGTAGTTTGGTTTAAAGAGGAGGGGCATTTTGGCCATATGACCCTTAGGTATTTAAAGGAAAGTTCAAACCCCTAGGTCTGCCTTGTCACTGTTCACAGCCGCCCACCTTGGTCCATTTCTGACCAGCCCGAGTTCACCGGAGATGTCGCAGCTGTGGCCGTTCGAGCGTATGGGTCCTCACGAGCTAGTCGTCGTGGGCCCGTGAGTTTAACGCCGCCGAGCAGCCAAGGTATCACCACTGTTGCTGAGGTTTGGTCGAAAGTGTCATTCAACGCGAGGGTTGTTCAGCCGCCGTTGAGTTCCACCATGGGTTCACCGTCACTTCTCTATCGTGGGTCTGTTGCTCGCGACGAGGATGGGTCAAAGTTGTAGCCACGGGTTACGTCGAAGAGCAGCACTGCGAGCTCGTGGGTTCGTCAGATCTGGCATTGAAGAGCAGCCATGGGTGTCGGATCTGCCAGTGGGGAGTTAGTTACCGTGTTTCCGCCGCTGCCGCGAGTTTAAACTCGTCGTCGTGGGGGGTTTGTTTCAGTCGCCGCAGGTCTGAGTTTAGAGCGTGTCTCCGTATGGGTTCGTCGCCGTCGATGGTTCAGTCGTCGAGAAACAGCTACGGTTCGTCGGAGTTCCTCAAGGTGAGCCTCCATTGTTGGTGTCTTAAGCTAAATGTCTTCCATTGAAGAAGAAGAGGGTTATTTGTTTATGGGTATAAAGTTAGTTTAAATGTGTTTTAAGTTGATTTTAAATGAGGTTTTGGGCTATTTGTTTAGTGGGTTAAAGCCACTTAAGTTTAAAAGAAGGGTGTTTGTTTTAGGCTTATGTTATTCAAGTGAGGAATAAGGACTGTTTGTTTGAAAGTTTAAAGTTATTTAAATCATGGATAATGGGTGTTTGTGTATTGGTTTATGGATATTTAAAATATGGATTGAGCTTGTTTGGCTAGTGGTATAAAATCATTTAAGTTATGGATTAAAGGTGTTTGGTTTAGAGTTTTAAGTTATTTCAAATGTGAATTTAAGGTTTGTTTAGATTGTGGTTTAAAGACCGTTTGGCTAGTAGTATAGTGTATGTTTGGTATCGAGTTTAATGGGTGTTTGGCTGGGGTAAAATGATGAGTTTTACTCTTTGGCCTTTCGTTGACCAAGTTTGACTCGAACTGTTTCTCGTTCTCCGAGCCGAGCTGGTGAGGCGCATATAACTACCGGGTGCCACTGGGATACGTTTTTCGAGGTTCTTTCCTGTTTGGTAAATTCAATATTCTAGATCCGATTTTGATGGTCTAAGGTGCTAGTTTTGACTGATTTGTTCGTTTCAGGACTTGGAGTTGTGTTTGGCTATTTGGAGCTTCGAGTGGATTCTTGGAGAGCTGTTAGTGGATTGGCCAAAGTAAGGGACCCTTTACCCCTCCTTGAGGACCTGTGGTTAATACATGTGCCGGTTTACATGCATTAGTTGATTTGTTTGGTTGTATCTTGACCATGTGCATTGTATGCTGCATTTTATTGCATAGAGAGCATAGACATTTCATGCTTGTCTCTTGTATGACTAGTGATGCATGAATAATGTATGTCTGCCTGATATGGTCGAGTTGCATGTGGTTGCATGATTGTCTTGATATGGACTGTTTTGATATGGACTTGCATGATTGTCCTGATATGGACTTGCATGTGTTTGATGCACGGTTTGATGCCTCGTTTGGACCCA
>JBBMKA010057765.1:0-18037 GCA_037833695.1 Sechiopsis laciniata
TATGGTGTAAAAAATCATATTCTTCGACATGTGATACTTGTGTTGCCCATCTTGACGTGAATATTTCGTCTGTTATCATATGAACAAAATAGAGTTTTCAAATGTATTTAAAAAAAAAAAAGAGTATTAAATATCTTTCACTATGACCTGTATTGTCCTACTTTTTTCCTGTGTATTTTACCTGGTTACATATATGCACCAGTAGTAAATTAGGTGAAAATTCCAACTTTTACTCCTAAACTCAGTCGTGTTATCAATTTTTGCTGATTAGCTATTTCGCTGTTAGATTATTTTCATGATCAATTTTCTAATTCTATTATATTTTGTTGACTGTAAAATTTGTAGGATATTTAATTTAAGGTAAATAACCATTATAACCTCCCAAATTTTTCTCATGGTCCAAAGGGAACACCTCTTACAACTTGTCCAACAACCATGCATGACTCTTTCCCACAAAACAACTCTGGCCAAGCTCCAAGCACAGACCCTGTAGCTCCCCACATAGCTCCAACCACTCGACTACCCACCAAGCCCCCAAATCTCGTACAGCCTGAACCCAAACTGAAACCAATGAGGCCTAATAATGCACACCATTGTGCCGAAATTTGCTCACAATCAAGTTTTTGGAAAGGCATTGAAGTCGAGAGAAGATTTGTCTCTCTTTAGAGAGACAACCTCATTTGAGTATTCAATCTCCTTAAGCATGATATAGCTTTTGGAAAACTTATGGTTTTAAAACGTTTCTTTATCCTTCTAAAACTTGTCTCAAACAATCCAACTCGCTTTATTTTAATTATTTATTGCCTTTATCTTAAACTCACTTTAAATGTGTCGACTTAAAAATATTTTGAACTAGTATTGGATGAACCTATCATTTTGAGGAAAAAAAAAACAGTAGAGAAATGTCATCGAAATTGACAATTTAAAACACTGATCCCTTAATTAATCTCATTAATTTTCTGCCATACAAAGAGTTGCACCGTGGTCCTGGGTAGGTCATCCAACAACCACGTATTGGGTCTGGGGATGTAAAATCAAACTCATTAAAGATGCCAAATGAGAAAATATCCAATGGGATAAAAAATATTTTTAGTTGCATTATTTTTTACTCTATTTTATTTTTAGATCATTTTTAGTTGCATTATTAAATTGTTAAATTGTTAAACAATGAATAATAAAGAATATTGACAACTAAACTTAATAGCGCTTAGCTAAACTTATTAAAAGTTAGTCTCGATCAATTTATTAGACTGGTATAAAATTTCTCTCAAAATAATTGATATTTTTCTTTTTGTTGACTGCATACTCATATTGAATTAGTAGGAATTTTTTTCACAAGCGATTGACAATGAATAGAATAGTTTATCTATATTAAGAATTTTTTTTTACCTTTTCAATATGAAATCCTCGATAAAGCTTGAATCCTACCTTCCACATGTACTAAGAAAACGCAATTTTTAAAAGTTAAAAAGTAATTTTATGAGTTTGAAACTAAAATAGACAATGAAAATTGAAAATAAAAATAAAAAATTGAGCAATTAATATGAAACAAAAACCTACATTCTTGAGATAAAACAGTTAATTAACATTTACTTCTTCCCTGGAGAAGGTTCAAATTCATATATCTATTATTAGTAAGTCCTATGACAGAGTAGAATGGAGCTTTCTGTTTGAGATGATGGAGAAATTGGGTCTTAGTCAAGTGTGGATTAAGAGAGTGGAGATGTGTATCTCCTCGTTTAAGTATGAGATGTTGATTAATAGAAATTATTGTTCCTCAAAGAGGTTTGAGACAGAGGGATCATTTGTCTTCTTATCTTTTTATCATCTATGCGAAATGGCAATCTAAGCTGCTTAACAGGGAGGATGACATCAACCATTCTTTATGTTATAGAATTATCAATCATTTTCCTTCTATTTTTCATTTATTCTTTGTTGATGATAGTTTGTTGTTTTTTAGGCTGATGAAAACCATTGCTTTAAAATTAAGAACATTTTAAATTGCTATGAGGAAGCTTTGAGCCAAACTGTTAATTATGATAAGTCTTTCATGTTATTTAGTGAGAATGTGAGGGTTAGTGAGCAGGGTAAGATGAATAATATTTTAGGTGTGAAGGTTAATGAAAACTTAAGAGTTCGCTTGGGCATGTCGTTTCAAAATAGCAAAAAGAAGAGAGCTCTCTTCCAGTCGGTAAAAAGTAGGCTTGAAAAATGCCTTCAATCTTGGAAAGGTAAGTTGTTGTCTAGAAGGGAAAGGAAGTGTTGATTAAGGCAGTTGGGCAGACGATTCTCACCTATACTATGAGTTGTTTTAGGCTTTCCAAATCTTTCAACAAGGATTTGAAAAATCTGTATGCTCGGTTTTGGTGGGGAGAGTAGAGAATAAAAAGAAAATGAATTGGGTGAGTTGGAAGAATATGGGGATTAGTAAAGATGGGGGAGGGCTGAGGTTCAGAGATCTCAACTTATTTAACCAAGCTCTGCTTGTAAAACACAGTTGAAGAATCTTATGTAATCCTTATAGTCTTTTAAGTTGAGTTCTCTGGGAAAGGTTTTTATCCATGGTGATTATTTGAATGTGTCACTTGGCAGCAATCTATCTTTGGCATGGAAAAGTATTGTTTGGGGGAGAGATCTTTTTAAAAATGGTTACAAAAGGAAGGTAGGGAGTAGTAGGATGATGTGCATTGAGAGAGATCTGGGGCTGCGAAGAAAAAGGAATCCTTAAGTTGATGGGGTTAGGATTGACTGGAAAGATAAATTAGTGTTCGAGCTTTTAACTGAATGGAAGGAGTGGAGTGTTGATTTTATAGATAATATTTTCTGTAAAGAGGATGCTTGGTGACTATTAATACTCATCTAAGCTCGACAAGCGCATGTGATGAGATTATTTGGAATTGGAATCCGAAAGAGTTATTTTCGGTTAAAAGTGTGTATCATATGGCTATAAACTTGGAAAATAACCATGTTGCTTCCCCTTCGAATCTGATCTCTGGTACTTCTATGTGAAATCTCATTTATGGAAGGTCAATATTTGCCTAAAAGTTAAAGTTGGGGTTTGGTTATTCTTCTCAAATGCAAGCCCCCCTAACTGTAATATCTATAGTAAATGGATTGATATTAATGTTTGTTTCACTCTTTAAGGCAATAGTAGAGAACTAATGTTCATATTTTTGTCACAAAAGAGGGACTTCCAGGATGAAAAAGTGGGAAGTCCCTTCAAAATTCTTAAGATTGTGGGAAACTGAATGTTTATGCCTCTTATTCTGTTGTGAATAGGAAATGAGGGATTTGTTGGATTGTTAGAGATTGGAGAGGTTGCCCTTATCTGTTAAATTCTTGGAGGATTTGGAAATCATGGAAGCGCTCAACTATATCCTTGAATCTAATATTTTGTGGCTCCCTCCAATTCTGGTGGAGTTTGATACTTCATAGCTTATTAATTATGTTTTTTTTTTTTTTTTTGAAAAAAAAGGTACTTATATTAAAGAGTATGCCAAAAGCATACAAAGGCTTCTAAAAGAGGGAGGAGAATTACAAAAAAGCTCTCTAATTGAGGGCTATTATAGCTATATCATAATCTTTATACAAAACAGGTTTGAAACACTATGAAGAGAAAAGTATAACAATATCTTCTCAAACGGTAGCAGAGGATTTGTCGGTGTGCTTGATGTCGAAGATATGAGAGTTTTCTCTTTCCAAACGGTCCACAAAATTGCCCCTATGATATTTGTCTGCATAACAGAAACTTTATTCGAGGAAGAAGAGTCCAAATATAAAGAAAAGAGGCCATCCATAGTGATCTGACTCCCATGAGAATTGGGGCTATTATGTTAAAGTTGATTCCCCAAATTATTCAGAATTCAACAATATTATTGTTGATGTTAAGTGGTTGTTATCCAAAGTCATAGTATTAACACATAATTGTTTTTCTCTCTAAATGAGAGCCTTCATTCCATGTGAAGGTTAGGTCCGAGTTCTGGGAGTTTTTTGCTAGCAAAGGATCCTGGGGGTGTTTGTTTTCAAGTACGGTGAGTGTTTACTTGTTCGTGAATTGTTGTTTCCGAATCCTTTCTTGACACTTTTTCTGAAAGGTTTTTTTAAGGATCGTTGGTTTAGTAGGTTTGTGGAGTTCTTGAAGTTTGTTGCGATTTGTTCCTCCTCTATTCATCTCAAAGTAAATCATGGAAGAAGTTATAAAGAAATGGGAATCTTTTACACAATCTGAGAAGGAGGGAGAATTGATCCATGTGAATTCGCCTGTTATTCTGTTATCAAGAGAAAACGTAAAACTATGTTTAGCGGCTCGGATTCTGACTCATAAACAAGTGAATGTTGAAGCATTTTCAAGAGTGATGAAAAAAATATGGAGAGTGCACTAGGATACGAAGTTTGATTTTGTCGGTAACAATACATTCTTAATTAAATTAAAGAATCTCATGGATAAAAAGAGAGTAATTAGTCAAGGGCTCTAGACTTTTGATCGTGCTTTAGTGGCTTTTATGGAGCCCAAAGAAGATGATCCGATTGGAGAGCTACATTTCTCTAGAGCCATGTTCTGGGTTCAAATACATAATATATTGGTAAATTGTATTTCAATTAAAGTGCCTAAAATTATGGGGAAAAAGATTGGAACTCTTGAGGGAATCGACTAGGATGGATCAAGTGATTGGACCAGGCCTGTTATTTGTTTACGAGTAAATCTTGATATATCTTTACCTCTTTAGAGAGGAATTACGCTGGTCTCTTCTGAAGGTAAACTTATAATATGTCTAATTTTATATGAGAAATAACCAGATTTATGTTTTATCTATTGTCCAATTGGTCATATAACAAAAGAATGTTGTAAAGATTATACTGGTCATTTAGGTTTGAAGAACTATGAATTTGGGGAATGGATGAGAGCCCTATATGCTAAGAAATTTTCTCTGAAATCCTATGAGGAAGATAAATCCTCCCTAGACTAAAGTGAGAATGGATCTAAGAATGAAGGACGTAGGAAAAAAAATGGGAGACATGGGAAAATGGTAATTCAATTGATTATTGGAGAAAAAGAAATTCTGAAGGAGATGGAGAAACCAGGAGAAAAACTATTGTCAAATGAGGCTTATTTAATGATAAAGAAGATGTTGAGAGAAATTTAGTAGGAAAATCAGTAGTTATTAAAAGTGGGTATGGGGAAGTTTCTATTAACTAGAAGAAATAACTATTACAAAGAAAGATGTGGAGGGAATTACAAAGGAGCTAAGTATAGAGGTGGTTCATGTTCCTGATTAGCAAACCTCTTATGGCAAAAGGAAAAAGGAAGGGTAATGAGAAAAATATTTTGATTGGCATAGGTAAGAAGTGTCGGGAATCCAATCTGCTGATTGACAATATGGAGCTGGTGGTGTCTGTTAAACAGCTTCACGAGTCATTATGAAAATCCTATGCTGGAACGTCCGAGGGATGGATAACTCGAGGACGTTTTCTGATTTGTTGAGTGTGGTTTGAACTCAGAAACCCATGGTTCTGTTTATTTCGGAGACTAAATGTCGTGCAACGAAGATTGAGCAGTTGAAAATTAGTCTGAATTTTAGACATTATTTTGCAGTTGATTATAATGGGTTAAGTGGAGGTTTAGGCTTATTTTGGATGGATGGGATTGAAATTAGTCTTAGATCTTATTCCAAGAATCACATTGATTGTTGGATGTCTAGTTCACACTTTAGCTGACAATTTACATGCATTTATGGATGGCCAAATTCTTGCGAGAAACATTTGACTGGTTAATTATTAAAGAGGATCCATAGTTCTGACTCTTCTCCTTGGTTAATTGGTGGTGATATAAATGAAGCTTTGTGGGCCTTTGAAAAAAAAGGTGGTTCAAGAGATTTGTCTTCTTTTATGGAACGTTTTAAAGCTCTAGTAGATGGCCTATGCTTGCAAGATTTAGGCTATAAAGGGGAGATTTTCACCTGGTGCAACAAGTGGTCAAGTGGTGAGCCCATCTTTAAACGTTTAGATCGATTCTTTGGTAATTAACCTTTTATGATCTTTTCCCTGGTTTGTTAGTGAATCACTTGGATTGGTTTTCATCGGATCATAGGCCTATTTGCCTAGATTTAGACGGTTTGAATAAAAAACAGACCTACTCGAGACCCTATTTTCGATTTGAAGAATGTTGGGTGGATGATCCTCAATGTGCTGGTATTATTGATTTCGGTTGGAGAGATGGAGTGATTGGTGCTAATCTTCCTGAAGTATTAGAGCAATGTAAGCAGAAACTTTAGAGTTGGGGGAAAAGAAAGGAAAAAAAGACACGGAGCAATATTGATAAATGCAGGTTCCTTATTCATGATGAATTTAGTAATCCAGATGGTCTTAATTTCTTAAAAATTTACAAGATTGAGAAAGAACTGGACATATTACTTTTAGCTGAAGAAAAGTACTGGAAACAACAATCTCAGGTAAATTTGTTTAAATGGAGGGATCACAATACAAAATGGTTTCATAAAAAGGCCTCTATTCGTAAAGAGAAGAATTTTATCAATGGGATATTCGCTAATGAAGGGTAGATTAGTTCTCAAAAGAGCTTAGCCAATACCTTCAAAGGTCATTTTGAAGATTTGTTTAAATCTTCTAGTCGTAGCTCAAATCAAAATGAGGTTGCTCTAAATGGAATGAAGTGTAAAGTTACTGATGTAATAATGAAGACTTATGCAAGCCATTTAGTGAGAAAAAAAATTAGAGCTACCTTGTTCCAATTGTTTCCTACCAAAGCCCCAGGATCGGATGGGTTTCCAGCTCTTTTCTATCAAAAATATTGGGAAGTTATTAAAGAGAAGGTCTTTTACTCTATTCTTGATGTATTGAATCAGAAGAAAATTGCTAAGGAATTAAATCATACAAGTATTGTCCTGATCCATAAATTTAAGAATTCTACTGATGTGGGAAATTTTCGGGCAATCAGTTTATGTAATGTGTGTTACAAGATAGTATCCAAAGTGATTGCTAATAGAATGAAGGGCATTTTTTTCAAAGATTGTCTCGGAGAATCAAAGTGCCTTTGTGCCTAATAGGCTTTATTTCAACTACAATGAGTGGTGGCTTGAGATTAATGGCCTTAAACTCAATATGAGCAAAGCATATGATCGAGTAGAGTGGGGCTTACTTAGAGGAGTTATGATCAAGCTGGGTTTTTGTAGTAAGTGGATTGAGTTAATAATGGAGGTGTCACTTCTGCGAGCTACTCAGTCCTTCTTAATAGACAAGCAGACGACGTATTTTTTCCTCAACGAAAGATTAGGCAAGAAGATCCTATTTCTCTTAGTTTCTAAGAGTCTTTCTCACTTGTTGTCTAAAGCTCAGCAATGAAAATATTTCAGGATGTAGGATTGCTCGCCGTAGCCTTATCATTTCTCATCTATTTTTCGCAGACGAGAGTCTTCTATTTTGTAAAGATGATACCAATGAGCCTAAAGCTATCCATAATATTTTAAGGGTGTATGAAAAAGGTTTTGGTCAGAGTGTGAACCTTGCAAAATCAGGGATTCTATTTAGTCATAATGTGAATAGAAATTGCAATGGAGTATCTAGCAAATTGTTTATAGATGAAAGTTGTTACTAACCTTGGCTTATAATTGGGAATGCCTTCCGATTTCTTAGTGAACAAAATGAGGGACCTCAATTTCTTGAAAGAGAAAATCCAGAAAGTGGTGAGTGGATGGAAGCACAGTTTTTTCTCAATTTGGATCAAGAAGTTCTAATAAAAGCTGTGGCTCAAGCGATCCTAACCTATGTCATGTCTTGTATTAGACTCTCGAAGGCTCTTTATTGGCAGATTTCTTAACGTATGGCTCGATTTTGGTGGGATCGTCGGCTTTTAAGTCCAAAATTCATTGGTTTAAATGGGACTTCCTATGTTGGCCCAAGGAAAAAGGGGGTTTGAGATTTAAAAGTCTTGAAAGTTTCAACCAAGTGTTGGTAGCTAAATAGTCTTGGATGATGTTTTAATCCCCTTCGTCTCTAGTCGGAAGGATTTCCAAGGGAAAGTATTTTCCTAATGGAGATATTCTTAATGCTAATGTTGGTCATAGGCCATCGGCTGTGTGGGCAACTTTATTACTAGTGATGGCTTTTGGAACATTATGAAGCTTCATTCCTCTCTTTGGCTCAACCGGTCGGAGGCGGGTTCTAATTCATTATAAACTGATAATTTCAGTTCGGCTTCGGCTTGACATGTATCCATGCCGTTTAAGCCAAAACTGACCAAATAGGCTCCCTGACATTGTAATAAGATATAAAGCAGTACTTTGTTTTAAAAACTAATAAAATAGTACGTATTATCATTGAATAAATAAAAATTGTATTGATATTTGATAAAATATTAATAATAGATTAGATGGGAAAGTGAAAAGTACAATAAGTGTCAGACTATTTCACGTACTTGAAGAGACTTTTTTTAGTTTATTGTAAGTTGGAAGGGTGAATCATAAGAACAAAAGATTTTTTACCAAAAGCAACCAACCTTCATTTGTTCATCTTCATTAAGCAATCAAACAACCATAACTTGAAGAACAAATCAACTCTGCCTACTATCACAAATAGTTTATATCCGAAAAAAAGAAATTCATAGCCAAGACGCTACACCAAAAGCTCCTCCATCCACCAAACTATTCCATCCGAAAAAAAGAAATTCATAGCCAAGACGCTACACCAAAAGCTCCTCCATCCACCAAACTATTCCAACTCGAGTTTTGTAGTCGGATGATCCTTATTGCAAGCTATGAAGCTAACTTTGAAGTCGCCCATGTGAAGCTACTCTAACTCGTGGTGGAATGAGGCAAGTAAGCATAAAATTTCTCTTCAATTTTATGAGTTTGTGGGTTTATTCTTGTTGAAGTTTGGAGAGTTTTTTTTAGAGAGAGATAAAAACAAGAAAATATAGGGAGTAAGGATGGAGAGTATATAAGAAACTGTGTTTTTGGAGTTTGATTTTTATTTATTTTTTAATTTAAAGAAAATAGTTCCTTTTATGTTATTAAAATATGGAAATCGTAACTTCTTTTCTAATTTTGCTCTTCATTTACAAAGCCAAATGTGGTTAAGAAAATACAATACTTAATGACAGTGCATGTCATTGCTAATTACTGTCACTATATGGACAACTTGTAGGGTAGGGGCAACTTTAAATTTAAAGTAGATTTTTTTTAATAATTATGAAACCGACCGACTAAACTGCTAAAATGTGATTCGGTTGGTTTGATTTTTTACTTTCAAACGGTTCGGTGGAAGTTTTTCATTTTTCTTCATTAAATAATCGGTTCGGCTTCAGTTTTGCACAGTAATTGACCAGAACCGAACTGCTTGCACCCTTAATTCAAGAGATGGTGTATTTTTCTGTTAAAAGTGCATATAAGCTATCTATGAACTCCAAAAAGGCTAAAGCTTCTTGCTATTTGGATGCGATGCTAAAATAGTGGAGGAAGTTTTGGGCTACTCATATTCCAGCTAAAGTGAGAATTTTAGTCTTGCTAGTGTTTCATAATTTTTGCCCTGTTTCCCACAAACTATTTGCTAGACATATTATTCATCCCATATATGTAGTATATGTAATAATATAGTGAAATTAGTGATTCATACCTTTTTTGGGTGCAAACGGCTGAAAGTTTTCTGGAGATCCTTATTACTTGAAGCATTTAGGGGAAGTTTTATCTCAACAAAACTTCGCATTATTGTGTATTGGTATGTGGGCTTACTGAAATGATCGTAATAGCTTGTTAAGAGGAGAAAAGATTATGTCAATTGAAGACAGGATTGTTTAGATTTTGAAATACCTGAAAGAATATCAAGCAGAAAATTGCACAACGGAGACGAAGTCTAAAAGCTCGAATGTTGTTCCAGCTAATTCAGCAGTTCTGTAAGGACTCGTAATTTTAAACTACGTTTCCCACGTCATACTGACTCAAAACTAGTTACAAACATGCATAATTTCAAATTTTCAGCTTTAAATAACTGCTCCTGTTGAATTTATTTCAAATAAATAAATGAATGGAAAAGCCCTTGGTTAAGGTGTTTATTTAAACAACTGAAATAATTAAATAAATGAAATAACAAGAATGAGGCATTCATGCCTAATAGTTAACCAATATTTGAAATAGAATTAACATGAGTTTTATGCTAATATGCCAACAACGAAATAATGGAACTGATAACTACCCTATTAACCAATCACTAACGCAGCAAGCTTCACCCATGATCACTTCAGCATCTCCCAACTAATCGTCTCGGTGGTGTCCCTGATTACCTGGTGTAAAAATCACAAAAAGGGCGAGTATAAAAGAATACTCAGTAAGAACTCTCCAACAAGAGTACAATGCATGAGGTAGAGTCTAACATGCTAACAATACGTATCTATTCTCAACTTCGTTTTTAACTTTTTACTTGGTCATGGGATTCGTTACATGACTCGTTTATGAGGCCTTTAAGACACTCACCTATTCTAGGATAATACGACAGATCAGGAAGTTCGTTACACAACTATCTAACTCAACACAAGTTTTCTCTACTGGTGTACTGACGACGCCGATCTAAATAAGCCATCTACCTGACACTCGGTATGTGTACGCATACACTGCATGGTGCTAAAAATAAGTCAGGTGTAGGACTACACAGACTAACCTGGTCCAGGTTGACATGCCTATCTCAACAAGGAAGAGGTGTCCACTGAGTCATGGTCCTGAAAGCCCTCACCAGCGATCTGAGTCAGCATATTCGCACCTATCACCCTAAGCTAACACCCATCCCATAGCAGGCTTACACTATGATCAAGGCCCGCTAAAAAGTGCTACAAACTAGGCATCGCCAGGGGCGGCATGTTACATCACATCTCCAGCTATCGGGCTCTAGATTAAATCCTCAATGACACCGACCAATGAGAATAACATACATTGTGTTCTCTACAGCCTTTAAATGATGACAACTAAACAATTTCTATACCAGAAGCGTTTACTAGCTTAGTCCTAACAGATCACCAAACATGTTCAACATACATCCTAACATGACAATAGCATACATAATCTTGACTAACTATAATTAAAAAGTGTCATCACAAAAATACGTGCTTAATAGAGAACAATAGACACATGCGGTAGAAAATAAGTTAGCACACTAAGACCCTATAATCTTGGCATGTTTCACAATAATTTATGATTTAAAACACATGCACAAAGTGGCACTTCGGGACCCCATAATCTCGAAGCACAACAAACAAAATAATAAAAAAATTAGCAACATCATAAACACACATCAACACATAACAACAACATAATAAACTTCACCCTGTGTAGGGTCCACACAACCCGGGTAGAGAAACCTTACCTGATTCAAAATACAGAACAAACAAGGGAATTTTAACCTTGAGATGCAGCCAACAGATCAACCAACAAAACTGAAACATCCTAGCAAAAATATATCTAAAAATCAGTCTCGACAAACCCAAAACCAACACACACAATGAACACTTTTAAATCTATAAAAAAATAATAGCCCAAAAAACTTACCCAACATCACGCTTAGCACGGCTGTCTAAAACTGGCGAGTCACGAAGAACCAATGTGACTATGAATGCACGCTTCGAACTACCAAGATTTTAAATCAGAAATAAACCCAAAACCAAACAACGATTAGCCACATAAGTCAGACCCAAGACAACATCGATTAACAGCGAAGTCGGGTTAAGAAGCTTACCTAGAATCTCGATCACAACATGGCACAAACGAGGCTGCAGGTGCGAAAAGATGACCTCGCGAACTGACCAACATGCCAGCGCTGGCTGTATGGCAGAACAAGAGTGAAACTCGAGCGGGTGCTGCGCGAAGGTGTTGGCTAGAGTCGGTCGATGCGGGCGTGGCTAGCGAGGACGAACGACGAGCTCGACCGGCGTGCGTGCTAGGGGTGTCGCGGACCTGGTTCCTATGGGTGAGTGCGGAGGTTGACAGTAGGGAGATCGACGAAGGTAGCAGCGAGATTCGCGACGACGGCGTGGAATCAGGTGGCAGAGGCACTAGGGTTAGGTGAGAGGGAAAGAAGAAGAAGGAAGAAGGAGCAGATGAAAAAGGGAAAATGTTTTTTTTTTTTTTTAATTTCTTTTTTCTTAACTTAAAAAAAAAAAAAAAAAAAAAAAAACCAATCTCTCTTTTAATTGGCTTTATGCTTCTAAAATCCAGTCACTCCCTTTATTAAAAAACTTTTTTTATTATTACTTTTTTTTTCTTTAGAGTAAAGCAAAATTAAACTTTTTTCTTTCTATTTTTACAAAACCAATTTTATAATTCTGAGGCATTACAGTTCTGTGCTGGCGGCGCCCATTGAGTGGTGAGCTCACTCTAAATGTTGATGATGCTTGTCCTATTGAGGGCTTCTGAGCTGGATTTGGAGTTGTTGTTTGACATCACGATAGTAGGTGTTTGGTAGCATTGACAAAATGTGCCCCTTATTCTATTGAACCAATTACGGCAGAGGCTTTAGCACTTCTTTATGGAATGAATTTGGTTATGGATTCTGGTTTGAAAGTATCTGAAATTGAGATTGATGCTAAAGTGGTGGTTGAAGCGGTAAATGAAGGAAATTTGTTGAACTTGACGGTGAGAGCTATTTTAGAGGGCATTATAGCTTTATTTTCTATTGATTGTTTTAGGGATTTAAATTGTTGGGAATAAAAGGTAGGAGCATGCATTTGGCACAGCGGAAACATGTGAATAAAAATTTTCACAATAATCAATCCAATTAATTATCTTTGATTAATCTAATTAATCTATATGCAATATCCTAGGGGGTTGTCATGTTATTGAGAAATAATACTTACATTTATTGTTGCCTCTGATCTAATATGACGGGTCTTTATACTGAGTAGGATCGACTATTCCCTGTGGACGATCTCGAACGATCTCCTTCGCTCTTCTAGGCTATGGTTTTTTTGCTACAATTGAATGTTTGGTGGGAAGCCTTTAGAGAAGAAGAGAGCTAGGAACTCTATAAGTATAGTCTGACTATGGAGGAGAGAAGAGATCTCAACTTTCAAAAAGATGTTTCAACTTTGTGAGAAACGTTACTCTGAAACTGAGTGGGATGAGAATGAAGACCTCTAAGGCCTCTTATTTATAGTAGAGGAATGGTTGTTCCAACTTAGAATTTTCCAATGTGGGATAAAACAAAGTTATGCCTTTTTCTCATTTAATTTTCGAAAATTTCATGTATTATTTTATTTTATTTAATTGATATTTATCTAATAAATTCCAATTCCATAATATATCCAATATATTATAAATAAATAAATGTCTAATTAATATATCCAATATATTAATTCTCTACTTTAATAATTATCCAATAATTATTAACCCAATTAATATGTCCAACATATTAATCAATATTCTCCATTTAATAATTATTAAACCAATTAATATGTCCAACATATTAATTACTGTGATGTTTTAATTAAATAATTATTCAATAATTATTTATAATTAATTTATCAAATATATTAATTTCTCTCTTATTAATATTTATTCAATAAGAATTAAATTAATATATCCAATATATTAATTAACAAGTTTAATAAAATAAACTTTATGCTACTATTAATTGTGTCCCACATAATTAGTATGTGAATTTGAACTCTTCAAATTCGCTCTCTAATAAAACAGTGTACCAACAATAATGAGCTAGCCCGGGAACCGGTGGACCTATACGTTGAAAGCTACAACGACTTGGGATCCAATTTATATTTGTTAACATCAGGCTTATTCCACTAAAAACCTGTGCTAAACTCTTTTGTACTATAGGACAAGTTAACGTCCACGGATATGATCAGTCATCTGTCATATATGATCCTTCACGAGTTTGTTCGTAATTCACTGCTGGGACAAGAAATCTGTTCTACCCCTGTGATTACATCTTTCTCCTTAAGCACCACTGATTCCTCTAATGAGCAATTGTTTATAGTCCAACTATAAATTGATGTCCTCTCTGGCCAATGAGAGGCGGCATCCCTTTTTCCAAGCCTCATAATCGGTTCTTAAAGGAACAACTCTACATCTTCCTCAAAATTTGGGAAGGCATGAATTCCTTCTTGTGACGTTGCGTTCTCAGCCACTCACTATGACAATCTCCAACGTGGGAGGCTTATTGACCCAGCGCTGTTTGGCTGGTCTCACCCATGCACATCAAAGAACGCTTTCATAAGGCAAGAGTTCGCAACACACTCAAGATTAAGATCACATCGACATACGATTATCCTTAGCGAAGTAATTGATACGATTCTATAACGAAATTACTATATCGATCCTAAAACTTTTTGTCCCGTCTTATGCAAAAACTCTTTTTTGCATAGGCACCCCCACTCACATGTCTCTACATGAACAAACATGATCAAGTTGTTTACAACCTTTGCAAAGCAGGCCGTACCAACAGTGTCACCAGGACTTAGGCGTCCAGCCTTAGTCCATATACTGTAGACGTTTTAGGTTATTAACTTGAAACTAGATCCACTTGTATGTCTCACATATTTGTCCAAGTGTACATCCAAATAACCATTGGAATATCGCTATTAATCCAATTAATCTGATAAGGCTTAGCAATATTTGTATATTCAATGCGCAATTAATGAAAATAATAACCTTTATTAATAACTAAAATATAACATTAAATGCTTGTTCTTTAAATACAAACTACTAGACCTTTAGAGCATAATCCCTAACATAAATTTCATTCCCATAAATAGAAAACAAGTAGCTCATGGTGTGGCTAAATGGGCTATAATGAGTGGGTTGTTCCTTGTTTGGACAAATTCGTTCCCTCCATGGCTTGAGAAACTTCTGTTGTATGATGTTGATGTTGGGCCTTTTGTGGGTTGCGTTGTTGCGCTATAAAATACCATTGGATTTCAAAAAAAAAGAAAAGAAAAAAGGTTGTTATCCTTTTTAGGGCGTGTTTGTTTTGAGAGGAGGTGAGATGAGATTAGGTGTAAACTCAAACACCTTGTTTGACCCGATGTGTTATCATCTCATTTCCTCTCATCTCATCTCTTTTTTTCTTTCTTTCTTTTTAATATTTTTTCATCTTTTTACTTGTTTATTATTTTTTTTTTTTTTTGAGTTTGATATATTTGTGGTTAGAATATTATTGTTATCATACAAATATTTATTTAAATAAATTTGAATTTTGGAAATAAATAAATATACATTATCTCTTGATGAAATTTAATACTATTTATTTATTAAATACTTTTCATTTCTTTGTTTAATGATTCTTAATAATAAAAAAAAAGTTTATGAAATTTCAACCGTTTAGAGATAGGTTTAAAATATCGTATTTATAAATTTACAATTTAAAAAATAATTATTAAATCATTAATTTAAAATCATGTGTTTCTTTTTAATATTAACAATATGTATATTAATGTATTATTGAAATAACAATTAAATTTAAATAATCGATGAATTTTTATTCGTAGTTTACAATAAATTTAAAAATATTGAACTTATTTTGTTTGTTATAAAATGAGATTAAATATTTTTACTCTCCTACAAAAATAATTTACTTCACTAAGATACACTTTAAAATAGCAGTAAAGAGTGGATCTATAAATTATTTTTCTTGTATATACAAAAAAATAACTATAAGTTTCAAGATTTGTATGAACCAATATAGAGATTGAGGTTTATTTTACATTAAAAAAAAAATAATAATAGCAATAAATTTTATAATTTGAGGGGCACTATCTAAAACAATTATATTAAAATATCAGGGAGTTTACTTTTACATACAAAAAAATAATAAATTACTAAATTTAGTAGTGTTTATGGTTTCCTAAAAGCATTAATAGCTAATAAGATAAGTATTTTCAACGTTTGATTTAATGTCACATATTAATTAGTATATTTTATTGACAATTTTTCGACTTTCAATAAATAAAAATGTGAATGTATAAAAGAAATAAGAAAATAATTTCTTTTTTAATAAAATGAAAATAAAAATAGTTTATCCAAATGATTTTTTATATACATATTTTAATTCATTATTTTTTTTATAAATAGAATCTTGGTATTTTCAATTTGTTTTTATTATATAAGTTCTAACAAATCTTGAAAAAAATAAAATAAAAATTATATATGACATACAAATATTTTAGATTAGTCAAACTTCATTTTTGTTATGTGAAGTCTTTGCTCATTTTTTTAATTATATTTAAGTATGGAAGATTCGACACTTTAACTACATGATTATTAGATCGTACATAATGTCATTAAAACTATGTTTCTTTTGAATAATATTATCAAGGATGGTATGATACTGATTTTATATTACTTACAATTTCTTTATAACAGTTGTTATATTTTCATATTTATGTTAATAACTACATATTTGAGGATAATTTTATCATTAAACAAAAAAACATAAGACTAGTTTGAAAAAAATTATATTAGATATCCTAACATCTCATTTCCTCTCTCTGCAACTCAAACAAAATTTTTCTGTCATCTCATCTCATTTTCCTACATTCCAAACAAGATTTTTCTATCATCTCATCTCAACTTATCTCATCATATTTCACCTGCAGCCAAACACCTTCTAAGGATTGTGGATATCTTTTTTTTTTGGATTGTGGATATCTTTTCTTGTAATAAGGCTAGTAATAGGGTGGCTGATATTTTAGCCAAACAAAAAAACTCTTAATTATTTTTGTTGGATGGTCTCTTCTTCCTCTGTGGAGGAGAGAGTTGTCTTTCAGATGATTGTATGGGTTTGTTTGTTGGTTGATAAATGAGTTTGATGTTCAAAAAGAAATCATACATCTATTCAAAAATACTTATTATATTCATCCACAAGAAAAATGCAGTTAAAGTTGCCAAAGGTGTACGGTGTTGTGCGCAGACTGTATAGAAGGCGGTAACTAAAGAAATGATAGGAAACATAAAATTCAATGTAATGAAACTATATAAGCAAAATTATTGGCCCAAAGAAGTGCAATAGATAGGTATTTGCAAAAATATGGAATAAGAAAAGGCAAAGAAGAAGATTTGTGGTTTGGAGAAAAATAGTGTGGTTCATAAAATATCCTCTTCCCTAACCAATAAATCAGAGATGAGAAGGTCATCTGAAGGAAAACTGAATTTCTTCAAGAGTTCTTCCTTTAGTCTCAGGTACCATAAGAGTAACAAATAGCACCATGCAACCAGTCACCACCAAGTAGATTGTGAATGTTCCTGTAAAACCCAATGAGTTTCCTCAGATCACTTTCGTTACGGTTAAACCGATAGGTTTACCGTTTACGCCAACTTAATCATGTAAGTACACGCACACGCACACATAGTTGATGTTACTTCTCACGCATGTTAGGGTGCCTTAACCAATTAACTATGCTCATTTTCACAATTTGAGTTTTTCTAATTTAATTTAGAAATACTTGATGTGTGAACTATTCATATTAATGGAGCAAATGATATTGAAAATTTTTAACATTGCGACATATCAAATCACCACTCGACTCAAAAGCTTAAAAGCTTTCAAAGAAAAACATACCTCCACTGCTCCATTCTAAGAGCAGGTTCGCAGACATTGTAACTCCCCACGCGCTAAACCAGTTGGCTAATGTTGCTATACTACCAGCAAGGCCTTTGATATCTACCGGAAGAATCTGCAATTCCAAAATAGAACAGATTAGCTTTAGGTTGTATGAGAAAAATTGATCTATGTTCTAAATGGACATAACTTTACAAATCCCGCCGACGACATCACCTATTCAAGATTGCCTTACAGTAGAAATAAGAGAAAATTGATGAAAGGCAAGGCCTTAACCAAGAGACTGCTTTAAAACAGTTTTCTGTTTACTGGATTTTATAGCAATATGTTTGGATGACTACTTTTAAAAATTAGTTTCATCTTTTCCATTAGTTGTTTTAACAAATAACTTCTTCTTCTGATACAATCCCGAGACCTTTGATTGTGTATTAGAGGCGGAGTCGGAAGTGAGAGAAGACTTTAATTAGTATTTTAT
>JBBMKA010057786.1:0-18036 GCA_037833695.1 Sechiopsis laciniata
ATATACGCATATATAATTATGTTATAAGTAAAAATATATATTTTTAAATTAAATAATAATTTCGGGTTGGTCGGGTTTGGTTAATTTTATATCAACGTTTGACCCAAGTCAATCTATAAACATTTTATGATTTTGAACCCAACCCAACCAAAAAATGTTTTTAACTCAACCTAACCCGTCAAATTGATTTGGGTTGGTTCGAATTATTCGAGTTTCGGGTTGTTTGAACATCCGTATCATCTAATAATATTATGGGTTCTTTTCCCACATCCTCAATTATTGTTCAATTTAAAAAAATAAAATAAATAATTTCAAACTAATTCGGCCAGAAAATGATACTAAGCTTTTTTTTTTATTATTATTTTTTATTTTTGAGAGATACTAACCTATTATATATACTCGGGAATAAAAAAATATTAATAATAGAAGTTTGAATTTCTAAGTCAGATATGTAGCAAAAGATGGGAAAAGATCTTAATCAATTATTGATGAGTGGGAAAATGGAAATGAAAGCTAGCCAATTCTTGAAAATAACAAAAGAAAAGAAAATAGTAGTAGGTTCCATAATGGAGGAAACATTGAATTAAAAAAAAAGGGTTCCCAAGATTTGCAAGTTTCCTATTTCCATATATATCGGCCAACTCTCTCTCTCTCTCTCTCTCTCTCTATTTATTTATTTATTTATTTTCTGTCTCTATCTTCTGTGAACGTAATATAAATTTGAAAAATTTGAGGCCATTTTCAGATCGGAGAAGAAAGAGAGAGAAAAAAAAAAAAAAAAAACTCCCTCTCCAAAGAAGGGCATAATGGGGTTTATTGAAGAATACTTGCCAGCAATGGCAATGTTAGGAATTCAATTGATTTATGCCATTGTGACCCTCGTCTCAAGAGCTGCCCTCTTGGAGGGCATGAGTCCTAGAGTCTTCATTGTTTATAGACAGGCCATTGCCACTCTCTTTATTTCACCCATTGCTTATTTCTCCAGGTTCATTATTTCATTCTTCTTTCTCATTTTTCCTTTTTTTCTTTTTTTTTTTAATCGAGAAATCGAAGCTACCCACTGTACTCATAAGATATCTGCATCCATCTCAAAATTCAAATACATGAGATAATTAAAAATTTTATAATTAAGCTCCCTGTAAAGTTTAAGTATGAGACCTCGGGAAATAAATAAGATCTTGAGGAGTTAAGAGATGGTGAATTCAATCTCTAATGATTATTACTTAAGAATTAATTTTCTACGATTTTTTTTGACATCTCAATGTTGTAAGTTCAAAGTGGTATATTTCGTGGGTAAGTTGATATGAATAGTTGATATCAAAAAATAAAATAAAAAATAGACCTCTAAAAAGGGTCATCTAAGAGATTCCAAACCTATACTAATAAGGCTGCTATTTGATATTATTTTTTGTTAAATTATAAATTTTGTGTTTCATATGATTTTGAATTTAGTGATCTCTATAATTTAAAAATGAGAATTTCGTTCTTATTTGGTAAAGTCTAAAAAAAAAAAAGTTGTGTGATTATTCATAATCACACACGAATTGAGTACATATGTAAATGACACGTTCATTCGTAAAAGTTGTAGTAAATTGTTAATTTTCAACATATTTTTAAAAAATCAGTCAACACTTGATCCATACCATCTTGACACTCAAGATCAGGATTACAAAAAATATAGACTATTTTGTAGGTCTTGTAAAATTAAAGATGAAATTTTAACATTTAAAATTATAGAGACTAAATTTAACTTAGATTAAATTTTAACATTTCTATGGACTAAATTTCTGATTTCATTTTTGTGTTTTTGTTTTAGGTCGAAATCCATGAAGGTATCATTGGACTTTAGGAGCTTTTATCTGATCTTTCTTGCTGCTCTGGTCGGGTAAGATTTATAAAGCTCTTGAAACACCAAGTTATTTTTCTCCTAGAACATATTGTAAATGAAAATGAGAATGCTCCAAAAGAAAGGAAGCCTATTATAAAGATTTAGGCATGCTTCCTTGAGAGATCCGTGTTTCGAGGTTGTTGGGTAAACTAGAATTTCCTCCGAAGTATTTCAGTACCACAGTATAGAGATGGACCAGTGATATCTCGGGTATAGAGGAGCAAAGCTCCGATTTCTCAGTTAAAAAAAATAATAGTAAATAAAGATTTAGATTTCGTTTTTTATTCTTCCTCATTAATCTAATTTTGGGGAGCATTTGGACAGTACAACGATGAACCTCAATTTTTTCTTCGAGGGGCTTTTATTAGGCAGCTCGTCATTAGCGACAGCGATGGAGAATCTGATTCCAGCAGTGACGTTTGTGATAGCGGCAATGGTCGGGTAAGTTGATGGTAGGAGATTAAATCTTTAAATTGGAGATCGATAATACATATTTTATATCAATTGAGTTAGGTGTTGGATAATGGGAATTTAATTTTCAGAATGGAGAGTGTGAAGATAGGAAGCTTGAGGAGCATGGCAAAAATTGGAGGGACAGTGGTTTGTGTGAGTGGGGCCATGTGCATGGCTCTTATGAGGGGCCCAAAGCTTCTTAATGCCACACAAGGATTGTCTTCTATTTTTGATTTGAAAAGTGCAACTGATCAGGCTTGGTTGTTGGGTTCCTTAAGTCTCTTTGGGAGCTGTTGTTGCTGGTCCCTTTGGCTCATTTTGCAGGTACATTTTCATTTCTATAATTAATAATCTTCATTTTATGGCCTTGCTTATAGAACAAATGAGGCTGTTTTCTTTATTCAATTCATCTTATCGAGAAAGAGCACTAGCTCAGTAATATCAATGTATACCTACTTATTAAAAGGTCATAGGTTTGAATCCTCGTATCTTTTTTGTTGTAAAGTTAAAAAAAAAAAAAAATCATGTTATTGAACGTTGTTTGTGAGATAAGAAAATTTGAGGACACGTTTCTACTTAAGTCTTAAAAATGAATAATTTAAGCTACATTTGATTATTAGAATTATGTTTGTTTTCTTCTTATTTTTCTAATATGAGTTTCATGCATAGAATAATATTTGATTCCTTGTTCAACTTTTGAAAACAAAAATATAATTTTGAAACTACATATTTTAATATTACTATTTATTTATTAATTATTATTTTTAAATTTTGGGTTTTTGTTTTTTAGGTAAGAAGTAGATGATCAAGCAAAGAAAACTATGGGTAGAAATAAATTTATAGGCCGCTTAACTTAAAAAGAAAAAAACAAAACACGACATTTGTCGGTTACTTCATTAGCTGAGTTGATAATTATATTAATTTTTAAAGTTTGTGTCATTTTTCTCTTTCCTTATCTTCTTTTTGATAGAAATTATTGGATGATTTATTCCTAGTTAGATGTAGATCTTAGTTAAAATTGTTGTTTATTATGAACAAAAAAGTGTGAGAAAAAAACAAATGACATAATTATGAAACAGGTACCAGCTATAGAAAGTTATCCCGACAAGCTATGTTTATCAGCATGGACTTGTTTTTTTTCCTTAATACAATCAATCATATTCACTTTATCAGTAGAGGAAGCCAATATAGAAATATGGAAAATACATTCAACTACTGAGGTTATTTGTTACCTCTTCTCGGTAAGTAATTTTTATCTTTGTAATTTTTCAATTTTAATATTAATGGATTTTGGTAATCTTTTGATAATTAATTATTTTATTGATTGATTTTTAGGGAATTTTTGGGTCAGGTGTGGCCTATTTTCTTCAAGCTTGGGGTATTTCAAAAAGGGGTCCTGTATACTCTGCAATTTTCAACCCTTTTTGCACCATTATTACAACTATTTTGGCAGCTATATTTCTTCGTGAGGAGATTTACACCGGAAGGTAAATTTTTATTTATATGCATCATTTAAGATGCATTTTTTTTAATAATTTTTTTTAGTGTGAGAATAAATTTTAAGATACGAAAATAAGAAAGATATTTCTCATAAGAAATCTAACCCTAACTCGAACTCAAATATATTTGTTTTTGAGTTTATAATGTAGGGACGAGGTCGTAAGTGGCGTTCTTATCAATAGAAATTTGAGGAGTCCAATATTTTTTTTTTTTTTGAGATTACAATAATTGGAAGTGGGAAACTCGAATCTAAGACGTCTTAGTTATTAAGTGTACATTGATACCGTTGAGCTACTGCTCTTATGGGCTTTAGTAGAAAGTTTTATCATTGGCTTTTATATAAAGTTTTAAATTTAAAATTCATCAGGGATTTTAATTGTTATCTCTAAATTTAAGTTGTAGAATGAGTGGAGGATACTCACAAATATGTAGTAGACCCACAATTAAACAAAAATGGCTGTTATTGGCGGTAGGTGACATTAATTTCCTTTCTAAAAAAACTTGTAGGGATAGAGAATTTATGAACGTATTTCTTGCGCTAACCCAACTTGAACCTCAATGTTGTTTCTATCTTTTCACATACTATATGATGTAAAGTGTTCAAAATTTTAAAAAAAACCTACCCCTAAATTAATGTGTTACAATTTCATCCTTAAACGCTTAATTTGATCAATCAGTGTCCTAATTAAAATGTTGCAATCATACTTTTAAACGGTTAATTTGAACACACTTTGTTAAGTGATTGTAATAAACTCTTTGTGTTTTTTTTTTTCTTTGCATTCCTTTCACAGTCTTTATAATAAAAATGAAAATTTTCAGTGAAAATAAAATAATGGGTGAAGAATTTCCTCTTGTATTAATGTTTGTTTTTGAATAATTTTCAGCTTGTTGGGGAGTGTGGTTGTAATTGTTGGATTATATGTTGTTCTTTGGGGAAAAGCCAATGATTATGTGAAAGAAGAATGCACAGAAAAGTGTAGTGTTGAAAAACAAGAAGAGGATGGTGAATCAGCTTCAATTGAAACAGATAGCTATAGAATTGATTTGGAGGCACCCCTTTTGACTAAAGGGTGTGTAAGTCAAATTGACAACTAAGAAAAAGGTGTTTATTGGATTACTTATCACATGGCATTTATGACCCAAGTTGTCCTCCAAAAAAAAGAAAAAAAGAAAAAAAGAAAAGAAGAGTGAAGTATGTATTAAATTTATATATATTTTTAAAATTTTTGAATCTTTTTGTTTTGTTTTAGTTTTTGAGAGTTTTAAGCTTAATTTAGTTAAGTTCTTCTCTTTGATTGATTTCCATTTGGTGTAATTTGTTGGAATAAAGAATAATAATAAAGAAAAGAAAAAAGAATAACATTTTGAATGTGATCTTTTGGTGAAAATGTGATCATAGTTACACATTCGTTAGAAATGTGGAAAATTATGTGTATATAAATGAAAGATAACATTTTTCATTATGTAAAACTAAACCAAAGTTATGATGAGAGTTAGGCTAAAATGGACTATCATATCCTTGCATGTATGGTGAAGAGTTTAAGGGAGGTTACAAAATTTAAGTTGGTGGAGTAGTTTCAAAAGTACAAAGTTGGTTCCAAACCACCTAACTTGAACAATAAGGATTTGGCTGTGGGTACACATTAATGCCTACAAAGTTCATAAAAAAACTATAGACATTAAATTTTTATTTTATCTAATTACTTAATAATGCATATATGTAGACACAAAAAATTAGGAGTGATTTCATTGTTCGGTTGTGAAACAGTTCAACACCAACATTACAGGTTCGATCTCGAGAATCGGTATTTGTTCTCCTTCTCTTTATATGTACTAAAAAAAAAAAAATTAAGAGTAATTTTAAAATGAAGAATTATTTTGAATAATTTTGAATAAAGAGTTATTTTGAGTAATTTTGGAATGAATAATTATTTTAAATGATTAGAAATAAGTCATTATTGTAAAAGGTTACAATAGATCATTAATGTAGTTGTTTGAGAATGAATTTAATAAATACTCATTTCTATAAACGCTCCATAAATTCTTAAATACTCATTTCTAGAAGCACTCCATAAATTCTACATTTAAAAAAAAAATTAAATCCATAAATTCTACATTCAAACACTCCTATACAACTCTCTGTTTTAGTTTTCAATTGTTTTTTGAAAAATAGTTGGTTGCTTCTACCACTAAAGTTATTTATATACTTTTTTTTTCGTTTAAATTAAATAATACTCTGATAATTTGTTTTTGCATAAGAATTGTGTTGGACTTCCTTTATGCCAAAGGTGGTGTATTATGTGCCTCAAAAAAAAAAAAAAAAGTGGTGTATTTTGTGTATACTTATTATTTATGTTTCCACGTAAAAAAATAAATATTTATGTTTGCAATATTTTTCTTTAATTGATAAATATCTTTTTTTTTTCTACATAAGAACACCATATATTTAATTAACAAAAAGAATTTATTGTAAACAATAGAGAAAATATAAAATATAGTTTGCAATTTAACTAATAAAAATATTAAACAATTTTCTTATGAAAAAATTTGTAAATAAATTTCGACAAATATGATGCCTATGGGCTGTTTTTTTTTATGGATGATTTAAAGCAAGGATTTACGGACTATTCTTTAAAAAATTATATCCAAACGAATTTTTATAACTATTCAAAATTATTTTTCATTTTTACTATTCAAAATATATAATCATTTCAAATTACATTTATTTATAACTACTCAAAATAATTCTATACTAACTATACATTTCCAACTTTTCGAAATAATTTATTTTTAACTACTCATTTTTAATAAAAAAAAAATTTAACTATGCATTTTAAATCCACATCCAAACAAAGTATTATCTCTTACTCTTCTACATAAAAATCACATCTAAACGAGTTTTTGACTACGACTCCAAACTTCTAACTACTCAAAATAACTTTTTAAGTAACTCTTCAAACACCTCGTCATTAAAACTAAACCACTTCAATTTAATATTAATTATATGTCAAATCCTATACCACGTTTCTTCATATTTTAAATTTTAATCAATCAAATATTAATTTATTTGTATTAGACCTATTCTTTTCAAGATCAAATTCACAAGTTGTTTTACCAACCTCTTAAATTAAGTAAAATAAAGCTCAACAATCATAGTGAAAGTAATCTGTTAGAAATTTGAATCCACTACCTGATATTTTATTTTATTTTATTTTTTAAAAAACATCAGTCTCCTTCTATCCCCATGATTTTCACAAGCTTTTTTATGTACGACTTTTTCTTTCTTCTCTTTCTTTCACTTAATTTTTCCCCTAAAAAATCAACAATTTGTGAAATTATATTCAATTTTTTTATTAGTTCACATGTGATGAGTGCTAGCTTTAATATCACATTGTTATATAATAATGTCCTAGTTATATAATTCAATAAAAGTCAAGATCTTTGCACTAATAGTCTTTCGGAACAATATTAGTTAAAGTAACATATCTTGATCCATAATATTAATTTTGTAAGAATGTTTTTTCTTCTTCTTGGCCATTCTATAAAACTTGATTAAACTTTCTGTAAGAACCTGACTCTAAAACAGTCATAAACTCGATTCTTACTCAACAAGCATGAATTTAAATCATGTAAAATCCGACAATTAAATAATTTCAACTGGAAATCAACATTTATTAGCAAAGCATCAAACCAAATAAAAAATGGTTCAAAACAAATACAATTGAAATCCTCTGGCCATAGTATTTTAAAACAGTTCTAAAACAAATTCTTAAAAGAAGCCAACATGCTGAATCCATAAAATAAATGAAAAATGACAATGCAGCGGACTCCCATAATCATCCAGCTTCTCCTCTAGCCGTCCCGGTACTGTCCTAAGTTACCTGGTGGAAAAACCACAAAAATAAGGGTGAGTACAAATGCACTCAGTAAGAATCCACAACCGGGATGCAGTATGCAAATCACATCATCTAACATCCTAGCATACAAACAATCCAAACATCACATAGACAGTCTCAACACAAGCTCAATCACAGCATGTTCAAACCTCGAGAATCTCTAACTCTCGGCTAAGGATCCACTGCGGATCTCCAAATGGGTTATCAACATAACCCCCAGAATCGCGAGAGTCTCTAACTCTCAGCTAAGGTGATCAGCCACTATACTGATCCTGGACACATGGGAGAGTACCCAAGTGTCGTGCTCTAACTGAACGGAAAGGTGTACTAATACACTAGCCCGAGGAAGCTCTCCTCCCAGCATCTAATGGACATACGCCCACACTGCATGCTCCTGCAAACCGAATAAATGTAGGCCTACACAAACTATGCCGGTCCAGGTGCGCATGCCTATGACTCGGAAAGGTGTACACTGATCCACAGCAGGCGGGAGGCCCTCAGTACCATACTGTGGTAGCCTGTTCACACCAACGCCTGAAGCTAAAGGTCGTCCCAAGGCAGGCTTGCACCAAGGAAAAGACTCTGCTCTAGCAGGCCATAAACTAGGCTTATGCCAGGGTGGTAGCTAATCCACACCCGGCTACCGAGGGTAAGGAATCTGTCCTCACAGCCCGACTAGTGGGGACACGTACGTTGGTCTACTCTCAGCCTCTAGATGATGACAACCTAACAGGATGTAGCTAAGAGGAAGCACCCTAGAGCTAACAGAGTTCACCATTAAAACATTGCACAATAACATATAGAATGCCAGTAGTCAATAAAACATAGCAGTCACTGTGAACAGAAAGGTGCAATCCAGGGTACAACATTTTACATGTTAGGTCTTATCAAACAAGTCATACAATCCTATCCACTAGCACATATGCATCAATAAACCTGCAAAAGCCTATCCACTAACAAGTCCATACAATAGATAACCTGCAAGAGCCTATCCACTAACATGTACATTGAACAGGCAATAAACAAGCAAAGCCTATCCACTAATAAGTTCATTCAACAATACAACATTTAGAAGCCTAGTCCACTAGCATGCTCAGCAACAGAAACAACAGCCATACAACCTATCCACTAACAAGTCAATAAATCAGTAACAAACAGCTAAGAAACCATCAATGGCAAGCACAGGGTCCACACAACCCTAACAAGGAAGTCCTTACCTGAATAAACAGAACAGACAAATAGAATATGTGCTCTGCAGAACCAACACAATCAAACAACCTAGACAAAGTGATAAGAAACAATGATTAATATCAAAACAGCTGCACAAAACTAGGCAGCCAACGCACAAGGCTCAGGAGTAGGGATTACCCAAAATTGAACAGAACAGGGGCTCGGCAAGGATGGGCGAGCGGCGAAGGCGATCAGGCTGGAGAGGGTTGCGGCTGGGCGTGTGCGTGTGCAGCGAAGGCGATCGGCACGACGATGGTAGCGTGCGGCTGTGATCGGTGCGGGAGTTGGCGATGCGAACGAGTGACAATAAGGTTGTGCGGCTAGGGCTACGGCACAGCGAGGGAAAAGGCGAAGGCAAAGGCGAAGAGGCGATCGCTTGCATGCGGGCATGAGCGTGTCGCTGCGGCTAGGCTACTCTCGGCGAGGCGATTCGCAAGTAGGGCGAGCGAACGGGGCTGCGGCAAGGGCGAACGGCTCGGGCTGGTGATCGCGGGCGATTGACGATGCATGCGAGAACGAACAACGAGCAGGGCGATTGCGGGCGAGTGGAACGATCGCGGGCGTGCGATCGACGGCTGACGTGGCTGCGGATGTGGACGATCGGTGCGAGGGGTCTACTGATGACAATCGGCAGATGGAGAAGGGGTTTTTGGTAGGGAAGCTTGCGGCAAAGGGGAAAGGGTGAAGAGAAAGAATGCGATCGATAGAGAGGAGGAAGGAGAAGAAGAGTTGGCGATTTCTCTCTGGCTCTCTAACTCTTTCTTTGGAAACAACGAACGAATGAGGGACAATCGATCGATTAGAGCTCCCAACCTTGGCCACGTGGCAGAAACTTAGAAATTGTAAAAATGGATCTTTTTCCCAAACTACAACAATAGCCCTAAAAGCCTGAAACCACAAAAACAACCCAACTGAGTAAAACACAAAACTAGCCTTGAAGTCTAATAAATTACCGAACTGGTCCTAGGGGTAAAATTACCAAAATGGCCCTGAAGACTAAAACTGCCCTAATGACCCAACGAAACAACCGAATTAACTGGGAACATACCTGGGGAACCAGAATGAAAACCTTGGCCGTTACACTTTCTCAATGGAGAGAAAAATCTGCTTATTTTTAAGGTAAAGACAAGACAATCCTTAGGATGTATTTGTGGGTTGAATTTATTGAGGATTTTAAAATGAATATTTGATAACTACCTCTAAAAAAATACATTCAAATGAGTTATTGTAACTACTTAAAATAACTCCTCATTTATAAAAACTAATTTCTAATCATTCATTTTTAACTACTCAAAATAACTCTCCATTTCCAACAATATCATTCATTTCTAACTACTTAAAATAACTCATTTTTAATCTTTTATTTCTATTACTTCTTTTTTAACTACTCAAAATAACTACTAATTTCAAATTCACATCTAAATAAACTATTGGCTCTAATTTCTCTAAAAATAAAATCACATACAAACAAGTATTTTGCTACAAATCTCAATTCTAATTACTCAAAATAATTTCTCAAAATAACTCTTTAATCTAAGTTCTCATCCAAAATCTCTATCTCGAGATTTATTTTTATTTATACACCTTCAATTAGTTTTTGAGAAATAGCCTTTTAATTTATTGGGCTACCAAAGAAGTGGGCCCAAAAATTTGTATGGCAGAAACAAAATGTAGATGAATTATCATCATCATCATTATTATTATTTTATTATTATTATTATTATCTTTTATGTACTTTTTTTTCTTTTTTCTTTAAATATATTTTCATTATCTTTTATGTATTTTTTGTCCCATTCTTTCATTTTTTCCTTAGGAAAATTGTAGTAGATGAACCGTTTTCACAAAATATTTACAAATCAAGACAAATTTTAAAATATTTACATCTATAATTATTAATATATTTAATACAGTATTATAAATACTCATTACACTGCTTTTTATTAATGCCTAAGGACTATATTTGTTAATTTCTGGTTAAAAAAAATGCTAATTTCTTTTTAAAATTGACCATATTTATAATTATTTTCTAGATATGATTAATTTCGTCTTTTTCTTTAGCACATATATGGTCTAAAAAAATTAATAATGGAAGGCTCGAATCTAAAATCTTTTGATTATTGGATAAATACTTATGCGAGTGAACTACTATTTTGGTTGATGCTCACACTACACTCTATCTAAATGGTTATTTGTTTTACTCGTAATTCATTTTAGATGATCGTATATTCAACATTGACCTTAGAGACTAATTTTCGATAGGGGTGATTTCGGTTCGGTTTTTGTCGATTTTGTACCAAATCGACAACCGAATCGATATCTTCAATTTCAAAAAATTGATCCAATCTAATGTTCAATAAAGTATAGAACCATTAGTTCGATTCCATTTTGGATCCGATCCGATATCCATTTTATTTTTGAACTTATTAAATATTATTTAAGGATGTTTTTTACTTGAAATAGGAGGGAATTAAGAAAATCTTGAGCACTTCACGAAATGTTCAAAATAATGGAAGAAAGATGATTTTATATGACTTATTGACAAAATATATATTTATTTACAATCTCAAAAAACAAATAATATATATTTTGATTTTGATCGGTTTTTATTAGTTTTTTAAAATGAAAACTGGAACCGATCCAATATTTTCGATTTTTTCAAATTACAAATCGATATATTCTATTTTGTGCTAAAAAACTGATCCGATCCATTAAATTGAATTGGTTGAATTCAATTTTCCAGTTATTTAATTTTTGGTTGGACCTCTAATTTTTGACATCAATAGGGGAATATATTAATCATTACAACAAAAGAAAAGAAAAGAAAAGAATAAAGTACATTTGAAACGTGAATTAATTAATAGTTTTTGAAAAAATGCCGACATCATTGAAAGCAAATTCAAAATGGTACACAGCAAAGAGACTGCGTTTAACAGCAATCATGTGTATGACTAAGCTTTGCGTAGATATTTAGTCATATGTGGGGCCCTTTCGTAATTTAACTTTCAAAAAGTTTTGGCCTGTCATCGTCGCAAATGATTTTTGTTTTATTTGTTTTGTTTGTTTCTCTCCGGAAGACTAATACTACTTATTTGTAAAAATTTTTTTTTTTTTTTTTTTTTTTGAGAAATTATAACTTTGGTTCCTATGATTTCAAGAAAGATAGGCTTTAGACGGTATACTTTGAAAAACCTTAAAATTTGATTTTTATAATTTTAAAAATTAGAATTTAGTTTCTAAAAAATAATTCTTATCATTTTTAATCGTCGGTGAATTGAGTATGTGAAAGATAGTTATTCATGTGTCAATAATAACACTGTGAGTTAAGTGACCGATTGAACAAAAAAAATTAGAATGAATAACTAATTTTCACGTACATAATTCACGGTGATTACAAATGATAAGGACTAATCATCAGATTTTATCAAATTATATGGACTAAATTCTAGTTTTTAAAATCATAGAGACTACATTCTAACTATTTTCAAATCATAGGAACTAAATTCAAGTTTTTAAAATTATAAGAATTAAATTCTAACTTTCTTCAAACCATAAGCACAAAATTTTTACGCCAAAATGAACTCTCAAAATACAAAGAATGAATAAAATAATATAATAATCTTTTTTTTTTTTTTTTTTTTTGTGTGGATTGAAGTACTTCAAAATTTTAATTGTAAATGAAAAAAGAGTATTTGTTTGGGTATAGTTTGGATTTTTCGTTTTTAATTCTAAAAGATTTGAGTGTTTGATAATTTATAATAATAAGTGTTTATACTAGAAATGATTTAGTAGATCAATTGTATTTATTTATTTTCTCTTTTTCCAAAATATAAAAAGAAGCAAGAAATTTGGAAAACATCAAATCATTTTAAAATTTGGTGTGGTTGTCGTGCATCTTATTATAAGAATCTTGTAGTTGCAATACATGATGCAAGTTGAAAACAATCACACTTGTTATTGAAAGGTTGGCAATTTCGGCAATGTGAGGACAAAAATGGGAGTTTTTTAAAATATTTATTTTCTAAATAATTTTTAAAGTTTTCACATTGTTGTGCTCACACATATCCACGGATGTTCATGAATCATCTTCCAATCCCGATCTCATCAACTTTTATTGATACTAATTTAATTTTTTTCAACACAAGTTGAGTGAAACATTTGATCTCATGGAAGATATTGTGAGCGTATTTGATTTAGGTTGGGTTGAGTTAGGGAATTTTTTAAATCATTTCAATTTTTTTAGTTGGTCGATCTATTAATTCATCGTCGAATCTTATGTATTGAAACAACTCAATCTATCTATGTATTTTATGGTTGAATTTTCAGATTGTATTAATTTTCTATATCTTTTCTAAAACCCAACTCATAGCAAGTAAATTTTTTTTAAAATGAAGAAAAAAAATGCATGATATTATATCAAAACCTACCTTATCTATCTTATTAATACATGTTTAGTATCAATATATTAAAAATACATTTTATTGATTAGTTTTACATATATATGTAATACTACCTTTAGTTTGCTTTAGGTTAAGTTAAAAGAGCAAAAGATTGATCAACCAAAAATCGATCTAACCTAATGAAAATTATAAAATTATAATTCAACTCACTTAAAAAAAAAAAAAATTATAATCCAATTGTTATCACTCAAAAAAAAAACTAAACTTTCTTAATAAATTGTGAGCATCAAGTAATGTTTTTACACTTGACACCTGGGAAAACTAAAGTGCAACTTGAAATTAAGTACTTTTAAAGGTGTCCGCTTGGTCTGAATGTTTGTCTTTAGATAATAAAAAAAGATCATGTTTGTTTTCTTTTAAGATTTTTTTTTTTTTGAAACAGTTCTTTTAAGAATATTTGCTTACTCATAAACGGAGTATACAAATTTTATGATATATGGGGTGCTACAAAATTTATAAATAAAAAATATTTAAAAAAAAATAAAAATTTATGACACTTAAATGATACCACATATTTACTCATTCATGAGTAGGTAAGTATTGTTCAATTTTAATTTAATTAGTTACTTTTACTCTCTTGTTAATTCAATATAATTTATTTTTCTTACTTTTTTTTATTTAACTAAAATTAGACTTTGATTATCGTCAAGAAACAAATTATTTATTTTTATAACAATTATTTGTGGAAATTAAACTTATAAGAAATTAATTCCTAAATAAATTGTTACCCTAAATTGATTTTATAATTTTATAATTCTTTAAATACCTTTTTGACCACCGGACGAAACCCATAAAATTCTATCCCAGGTTTTTTTTTTCTTTCAATATTTTATAGAAAAAGAGAGAGAGAACAATTGTCATTTTTAGTTTAAATCATATATATATATATATATTTAAAGAACTACATTAAAAACATTTGCCATTTAAGATAAACATAATATCATAATTTAGGATTAATTCACTTAATACTATACATTTTTTCATGTTTAAAACAAAAATGTAACAAACTAACAACATACATTCCTACCACAATTAACACATTAGTTTCAAATTAATTCACAGACAGAAAATCATTAAAAAAAAAAAAAAATTCACTAACAGAAAATGAAATTTTGAGTTTCTAACTAAGATATGTAACAAAAAAAAAAAAAAAAAAAATCAATTATTGATGATGAGTTGGAAAATGGTAATGAAATTGAGTCAATGGTTGAAAAGAAAACAGTAATAGGAAACATTGAATCAAAAAGAAAAAAGAGCCGAAGATTTGCATGTTTTTTATTTCCATATATCTCGGCCAACCCTCTCGCTCTCTCTTTCTCTTTATTTATTTATTTTCTGTCTTTATCTTCTTGAACCATAATATAAATTAGAAAGGTTTTGAGGCCATTTTTCAGATCGGAAAAAAAAAAAAAAAAACTCCAGTCTCAAAAGAAAGAAAGAAAGAAATTAAAGGGCATATAAAATGGGTTTAATTGAAGAATATTTGCCAGCAATAGCGATGTTAGGAATTCAATTGATTTACTCCATTGTGGCCCTCGTTTCAAGGGCTGCCCTCTTGGAGGGCATGAGTCCTAGGGTCTTCATTGTTTATAGACAGGCCATTGCCACTCTCTTCATTTCACCCATTGCTTTTTTCTCCAGGTTCATTTTTTCATTCTTCTTTCTCATTTTTCCTTTTCTTTTTTAACACCTAACATCTGCATTCTTCTCAAATTCACATACATTATAATTAAACTCCACTAAAATTTGAGTATGAGACCTCTAAAAACAAGAACGTACTCAAGAGCTAACAAGTCATGAGTTCAATTCTCACTAATTATTTATTAAATTTCTTTAATATTCAAATATTGTAGAGTCAAACGATATAACTCATGATTACCTGCAACCTCACCCAAACAATCACAAATATAAAAAATAAAATAAAATAAATGAGACCTCTAAAAAGAGCCAAGATTCTAAGCCTCTACTGATAAAGCTGCTATCCCTTGGAGATAATTGATATTATTTTTTGTTAAATTATAATTTTTGAATTTAGTGATCTTTAAAATTAATTCATCTATTTTTAAAAGTTAGAGTATAATCTTTATAATTTGATAAAATCTAAAAAAAAAAAAAAGTTTTGTCGTTTATAATTACGAAAGAATTAAGGTAAACGGTATGTTCATTCATAAAAGTTGCACTAAATTGTTAATTGTGACATATTTTTTAAAAATCAATCAACACTTAATCCATACCACCTTGATGATTACAGACTATTATTATGAAAAACACATACTATTTTTTAAGTTCTATAAAATTATAGAGACTAAATTTCTAATTTCATATTTGCTTTTTTGTTTAAGGTCGAAATCCATGAAGGTATCATTGGATTTGAGGAGCTTTTACCTGATCTTCCTTGCTGCTCTTGTCGGGTAAGATTTATAAAATCTCCTGAAAGACTCAGTTATTGTAAATGAAAATGAGAATTATGATGTAAAATTATAAGAATTTTATAAAGCTTTAGTTTTCTTTTGTATTCTTCTAATTCAACTAATTTTTGGGGGGCATTTGGACACAGTACAACGATGAACCTCAATTTTTTCTTTGAGGGACTTTTATTAGGCAGCTCGTCATTAGCGACAGCGATGGAGAATCTGATTCCAGCAATAACATTTGCGATAGCGGCAATGGTCGGGTAAGTTGATGGTAAGAGATCATTCGATCTCTAAGTTAGAAATCGATAATACATGTTTTATGTCAATTGAGTTATAGTTAGTTATAGTTAGTTGAGTAATGAGAATTTAATATTTTAGAATGGAAAGTGTGAAGATAAGAAGCTTGAGGAGCATGGCAAAGATTGGAGGGACAGTGGTTTGTGTGAGTGGGGCCATGTTCATGGCTCTTATGAGGGGCCCAAAGCTTCTTAATGCCACACAAGAATTATCTTTTATTTTTGGTTTGAAAAGTGGAACTGATCAAGCTTGGTTATTGGGTTGCTTGAGTCTCTTTGCTAGCTGTGGTTGCTGGTCCATTTGGCTGATTTTGCAGGTACATTTTCATTTCAATAATTAATAATCTTCCTTTGATGAGCTCTTTTTTTAGAATAATTTAAGTTGTTTTATTTATTCAATTTATAATTTAAGTTGTTTTATTTATTCAATTTATCTTATTGACCAAGAACAGTAACTCAATAGCATCGATATATACTTAATGATTAAAATATCATAAATTTGAATCATTTCGTTTTTCTTGTTATAAAACTCAAAAGAAAAATAAAGTTCATGTTATTAAAAATTGTTAGTGAGATTGGAAAGTTTAAGGATATGGTTTCACTTAGATTTTAATAACGAACCATTTATGCTCCGTTTGCTTATTAAAATTATGTTCGTTTTCTACTTATTTTTTAATATGAGTTTCATGCATAGAGTATTTAAATTCTTAATTAAATTTTGAAAATAAAATTTTTGAAATAACTTTTAACAACATTTTGAATTCAAACTCATAACTAATTAATTGGATGATGCACGGGAGTACTACTCCTTTTATTATTATTTACTATTATTACTCTTTTTTTTTAAATGGAAATTTTTAGGGTAATAAATAGATAATAAACAAAGAAAACTAAAGTAAATTTATAGGCCGCGTACTTAAAAAAAAAAAATCAAAAATCAAAATACTACTACGTTCCCGTCTGATAATTATTTTATTTTTAGTTTTTTATTTTTGAAATTGAAGCTTACAAAAATTACTTTACCATATGTTTTTTCTTACTTGAATGTTTACATCCTAACTACCTTATCATATGTTTTATTGTGCTTGAATATCTACATCCTATCTATATTCTTAGAAACCAAATCAAAATTTGAAAAAAAAAGTAGTTTCCAAAAATTTATTTTTGTTTTTGAAATTTAGTTAGCATTTATATACTTTCTTACATTGTAAAAAGAGTGAAACACATTGTAGAAGATTTGAGTAAAAATAAGTTTAAATTTCAAAAATAAAAAACAAAAAATAAAATGGTTATCAAACGGATTTACATTTGTCATTTACTACATTAGACGAGTTGGCAATTATATTAAATTTTAAAGTTTGTGTCATTTTTCTCTCTGCCTAAGAAATTGTTGGATCTAATTTAAAATTTTTATTTGTTATGAACAAAAGTGTGAGAAAGAAACAAATGACATAATAATTATGAAATAGGTACCAGCGATCGAAAGTTATCCCGACAAACTCGGTTTATCAGCATGGACTTGCTTCATTTCCTTAATACAATCATTCATATTCACTTTGTCGATAGAGGAACCCAATCTCGAAATATGGAAAATACATTCAAGAACTGAGGTTATTTGTTACCTCTTCTCGGTAAGTAATTTCAAACATTTTTATGTTAATGGATTTATTTTGGTAATATTTTTGGAATTAATTAATTGATTTCTCATTGGGTTTGTTTTTTTAGGGAATTTTTGGGTCAGGTGTGGCCTATTTTCTTCAAGCTTGGGGTATTTCAAAAAGGGGTCCTGTATTCTCTGCAATTTTCAACCCTTTTAACACTATTATTACAACTATTTTGGCAGCTATATTTCTTCATGAGGAGATTTACACCGGAAGGTAAATTTATATATATATATATATA
>JBBMKA010057797.1:0-18035 GCA_037833695.1 Sechiopsis laciniata
ATATTGGTTGGTTTAAAAAAAACATATATTGGTTATCATGAAATTATAACCATATTTTTAATATCACAAGTTAAAAATTTGAAATGCAAATGTGAGAAATTGAAATGTGAAATGCAAATGTAATGTGCGAAAGGAAAGATGGTAATGGATGGTATTTTATTTTTTTTCCATATTAAAGGAAAAGTATAAATGGTAATGGATTGTCAATCGATTCAAAATTAAAGGAAACTTTTAAATCTAAGAAACTTATTATTTTTTTCAAAATAAAATCAATGATAAGATTGCCATTAATTGAAAATGATTTTGTATATTTAAAAATGAGAAAATAGATTTACAATTAGTTTGAAATTTAGATAGATTTATAAATAAATTTCAAAATGTGAATATCTAGCACGATTACTCTATTTTTTTTTATAAGAGATGTGAGATATTTTCACATTTCCAATGGAAGGTTTTTAATATATTTTTGTTTTAAAAATAATATTATTTTAAGCTTTCGTAAAAAAATATAATACTATAATGAGATGGAAGATAAATTATTGAAGAAAGCATTTCAATTTTAATAAAATTAAGATTTAATAATTCTAAAAAAAAAAAAAAAGATTTAATACCTATGATTTGGTGTAAGTTGGAATTTAGTATCAATGATTTTTTTTTTTTTTTTTTTTAATAAAACTAAATTTAAAAAGTCTAAATGATAAGAAAAACTAAATCAGACCAAGACTGGGGAAGTGTACCTCCAACACTGCCCAACATGTAAACCAAATAATAAATTGGAGCAAATTTTGCTAGATAATTATGAATGATTAAACTATAACATTGTATAAGTAATGACTTCAAATTTGGAGTCTAAATATAAAAAAAAAACATTAAGAATATGTTTGAGTTAAGAGGATTGAATGAGAGAGATAAGAATGATTTTACTCAAGACTTACATCTGAACCACCGAAAATCATTTTCTTCATAATCATTATTCCTCTTTTCTCATAACCACTATTCATTCTCCACACAAAAAAAAAAAAAAAGTAAATCATTCCACTAATAATCAATATTTATTCTCTCCATCATCAGTATTTTATAGATAAATAATTTTCTAAACCTAAACATCAATAATTTTTCATAATTATGTACTCCAAATACATTCTTTTCACCATAAATACATATAATCATTCCTTTTAATGTTCCTCTAAATTATTCTTGCATTCCATTCCTCTTGTCCCAAGCGCCCCTACCATTTTGAAAGATAAATTTGCAAAATAAAATTTAAAAAAAAAATAGCTAAACAACCCCGAGAAAAGGTTTTCTTCCCTTAGAGATGATAAAAGCTACTTAAAAAGATGATAATCAGATTCCATTCCTCTTATACAATTGAAATTCTAGTTTTCGACCAACAACCTCAACTTCTACTAATCATCTGATTCTGACTTTATAAAAACAGATTTGAAAACCAGTTTCCAAACCAAAAAAACAGTAAATCAACTAAAAATTTGTCAATCATAGTTCAACCGATAAAGACATATACCCTCCACCAAGAGAAGCGAACACAAACACGATTCGAATCCTCCACAGCCCTTGTTGAATAAATAAAAATAATCAACCAAAGATTCAAGGCAGAAAGGATCAAAATGCAGGGTTTATAAAGGATTCTTCAACTTACCCTTCATTTATCAATGATTTTGAGAAACACCATCACCTGCAAATTCAACCTCCATTCTTCTATTCTATATTCTATTTCCAACAGTCAGCAAATTTGAACCAAAAACTAATATATATGAAGAAAGATCTAAGTTTCTAACAAATAACTTCAATGGCCACCAAAGTCTGACAGCAGAGCCAGAAAGCTAGCAAAGAGAAGAAGAGAAGTTTTCTTGAGCCATCATCATCTCTATTTTATAAGCTTTTTGTACCTTCAAAAGCCAACCAGCAGTTCTTTATCACCATCTAGCAATGAAAAATGAGGACATGAAAACTAATCCAAAGGCTCATGAATGAATTTGCCCTACTTTCCTTTTTCCCCCTATCTTACATTTCTGTAAATAAAAAGTTTTATGATACAAATCAAAATTGTGGTGGAGTTGTAAAGACCACATCTAATTCCTTTCACATTCTCAATTAGAAAGTGTTTTTTTTTTGCAGCTCCAAGCAAATTAAATAAAATACCACAAACCTCATATTCCTTTTCCTCTCTCTCAGCAGGCAAAACCACCTAGAGTTTTGCCTTTATGAATTTTTCTCATTTCAATGAATTGTTATTCAATATCCTAAAGCCAAAAAACCACCTTCCATACCTAACTTCACCCCCTCAATGATCAAGAGCATTCAACAATGCTGTTCCATTCCAATCAACAATTTGATAGCAAGATGATCAAAATCACATGTCCAGCCCCAGCTGCCAGAACCAAGCAAGAATGCAGTGGAAGAAGAGTGGAAAAACTCCATATCGAGAGGAGCTCGTCGGTGATTCCAAGGCGGTCTACCCGAGTCAAATAGAGTCAAGTTGGTAAATCGTGTCCAATCATGCGCGACCATCAGTATGGAATAACATAAGGCAGGGCATACACATCAGCTGATTCCATCTGCATTGTCTCGGCCCATACCTGCGGCATTTCCTTGGCCTGTGAAGCTTTCAACTCGGGCTTTATCGCTTGGGAAGTATTGCTGCTAAACAACCAATCTTGGTTATCAGAATCAGTCAATTCCTCCATTTTGGGTACTGAATATACAACGTTCAAGTACTTCGAGTCTGGATGGGGTGATTTTTTAGGTACTGCAGTAGGTTGAGAATGATCGTCCTGTCCGCTAGACTTGTGTTTCGAAGAGGCAGGCGGCAGGTGGGGCGCTTCAATAATACCATTAATTTTGCGTTCTTTACTAACCAAAATAAGATCATTTGCCACAGCCTGCCTCTCTGGAAGAGGTAAGGTCGGTTCGACTATCCGATCATTTGCCACAGCCTGCCTCTCTGAAAAAGGCAAGGTCGGATCGACCATCCGATCATTTGCCACAGCCTGTCTCTCTGAAAGAGGCAAGGTCATATCGACTACCTGGCCATTTTCCTTCAATGGATGAGAGGTGGGCTTCAACAACTTAGTGGATCTGTAGTCAATTGCTGAAAGAAAATTAAGAAAACTATTTTGAGAGCTAAAAAAATTACCAGTATAGATAAACCACAAACATTTTCAGTTCATAGATCCATAAACAAATAATTATGTGGATCATTTATACAAATTAACTCACCATGCAAGACTCCATTAGGCTCAAAATCCTTCCGTTTCTTATTTAGATTTTCCTTAACTGCAACACCTGTATTGCTGTCAGGAAATTGTGATGTATTTGCATTAGTAGAATGTATATCTAAGAGATTATCCTTCTTGATCTCTTTTGTTTTATCTACCATGGCATTCTTCTCTTCCACCTTCTCCTTCTCCTTCGCTTTCTTTTCTTTTTTCTTCTCTTTATCGCTCTCTTTATCTTTCGACCGTCTTTTTTTCTCTTTATCTTTATCCTTGTGTTTGGTCTCTTTATCTTTCCTTCTCTCGCCACTTTTCTCCAACGGTTTAAACATTCCTGCAACTCCAGATTCAACAGTTGCAGTCGCCATGCCAGTCCCAGACGCAGTAGCAGCAAAACTTGGGAAACTCGGGACAGCAGAATTCCCACTAAATCTTTCCTCGTGTCTAATTCCTTGACTATTGTATTTACTTTCATCAATTTTCTTGTTTTTATTCTGTTCCTTCGCTTCAAACAAGGTCTTAGAACTCCCAGACGTAGTGGCAGTTGCAGCTGCAGCAAAACTTGGGACAGCAGAATCTCTGCTAAATCTTTCCTCATGTATAATTTCTTGACCGTTGTATTTTCTTTCATCAATTTTCTTGTTTTTATTCGGTTCCTTTGCTTCAAACAAGATCTCAGAACTCCCAGACGCAGTGGCAGATGCGGTTGCAACGAAACTCGGGACAGCCAAATTTCCACTAAATCTTTCTTCACGTCTAATTCCTTGACCATTGTATTTTCTCTCATCAATTTTTTTGTTCTGTTCCTTCGCTTCAAACAAGGTCTCCGAACTTCTAGACACCTGTGTGCCCATTCCATCAGCCCTTTTTGGTTGTGAAGCGGCAAATTTCTCAACCTTTGCAGTTCCACTGTCCTCGATTCTCCTCCCCGCCTCCAACACCAATTTGGAGTTCTTTGTCTCCTTAGAAAGAAAATTATTCTGATTAATCTTAATTCCATGGTAAGAATCAAATTGCCCAGCATGCTTCTCCTCTTGGACACTGTTATGTTGGACTCTAACAACTTCCTCTCCATTTTGACTCCCGATATTTTTCGAAGGTCTACTCTCCTCTGAGGTATGTGCTTTCTCCTTCTTATCCCTATCCTTCGTTTTGTCCCTGTCTTTCTTTTTGTTTTTCTTCTCCCGGCGTTTATCCTCACTTTTATCCTTATCTCTTTTCTCTTTACCCTCTTTCTTCTCCTTATCTCTCTTCTCTTTCTTGTCCTTTTTATGTTTTTTCTCTTTGCTCTTCTCCTGCCAATCAGAAAGAAAAGTATGAATGCTAGAGCAATATCATATCAAGATAAGGGAAAAACCAAGTCTTTTCTCAATTTCTAAATGCCAGGTTAAAAACCGATGAAATGATGTAACTCCCCATTGATATAAATTGGAACTGAAACATGATAAATAGAAAGTATTATGCACGCCAATAGAATTTCAAAAAGAAAGAAAAAGTTAAGATCTAAGAGGAAATCATCAAAAGTAAAGATCTAAGAGGAAATCATCAAAAGTCCACGCACAATATCATCATAGTAGTATTGTAATCTACTGCACAAGCAAGAACGCCTTGTAACCATCTCCTACAATATCGCAAAACATCAAACACATGTGTCACTTGCAATAAATCCATTGAATCTCTCACGAAGGCCTAAAAATTGTATTCAATACCTACTCCAGTTCAAGTATTTACATTAAACTAAGCATGGAGCTCATTGTAAGTTGAATGTTTCAGGCTCCAAAATATGGAAAATGGGGTCTCAGTCTTGGGAAGCTTGGGAAAAGGGATCAAAATGAGCATAGAAATTTGTCAATTAAATAAACAGACAACTGCAAATTTGCAGCATAGATTTGTCAATGAAATAGAAGCTTCGTGGCACGAGATTATTGTAAGAAAATATGATCTTGAGCAAAAAAGATGGAATTCTATATCAACTTACTAGAGAAGTGCTAGAAGCCCTTCAAGTTATATGTCCAAATGCATCAAGCATACTGACAATGATATTCTCCGAAAGAGGTTATGCCAGATGAACCAGCCCTTTTGAAGGGCTCCTCTCCTACACTCTATCATGGGGCTAAACTTACAAAATTCTTAATCACAGTTGCCTGAAAAGTGTAAGGGGTGTGATCTTATTTTTAAATCTGACCTACCTTTCAGTCTTGTAAGCCTCTGTTAAGGCACTTTTACACTTAAGATGGTGTTCTGGAGCCCACGATATAGTGCCAAAGAGAAGAGAAGATCCAAACAAAATTAAGTTTTTCATTCATCGGGAACATGCTTTGTGAAGGAGGTCATCTATGCTAAATATTATTACTTCAAGCGGTTGTGGTTGGCATAAACATGTGCAATTTACATCTCATAGTGCTCCTTAGAGATTTATTTGTGTCACTCTCAATATGATGGTTGATCAAGTTGGTCGTTGCTTAGAAAATGGTCTTTCTACATTTTTCTTATCTGATTCTTGGCTCACTTATGATCTTATTACTAGAGTTTTTCCAATGGCTCACTGCAGCAAATGTTCTGAATAGTCAGTTTCGTGGTAGGAACTTGAGGTTTCTTAGAAATTTAACCGATTTCAAATCGGTGAAATGGGCCATCTATCATGTCTTTTGGACCCTATCCGTCTTCGAAATGTTCCAGATTCCTGATCTTGGTTCGTTGATCCATCCAAAAAAATACTGTGCATTCACTCATGGAAATTTTGAGCGAATGTCTTATTCTTCTATTTCGCTAAATGGTATGTTATGTGTAATCAGATGCAGAATATAAACGTCACCTTTATAGTCATTGTCTATTTGCTAACAGATTCTGGATGATAGTTAAGACCTTTATAGTCATTGTCTATTTGTTAACAGATTCTGGATGATAGTTATGGATGTATTTGTTTGGACTACTCCTTCACCAAACGATACTCATACTTTTCTCTTCATGATATTTTTTTTTGGATAAGAAACAATTTCATTGATGCATGAAATTACAATATAGGTTCTCTTCATGATATTGGTGGAACATCCTTTTCAAGGATCGAGGAAATTTATGTGGCTAGCTTTTCTCTGTGCTTTCTTATGGCTAATTTAGGGTAAAAGAAATGGTCAAATATTTAGAGATGTTTGACAATCGTTTGATCGTTTCCTAGAGTTAGTAAAAAGAATGGTGTAAAGATAAGCACCCTCTCTCTTCTTATAGTTTAACTTCTTTCATTTGCAAGTAGAAACTTTTCTTGTAAGAACCTTTAGGTAGTTGGAGTTTTTATCCTCTATTTCATTTTTCAAATGAAATTATTTCTTCCAAAAGAAGAGACTCTAAAGGATACCCAAACATAGCCCCCTGTCCTAATTAGCACCGATTATCTACACAAGCTGCCAAAGCCATATCTATATCTCTTCTTTCCGTGTACTTGCTCTGGATGCAACATGCACCACTAAATAAAACAATTTAGATAAGACTTCCACACGGTGGACTCGACTTCACTTGACAGCTAAGAGACAAAAGGTCTTGACTTTCAACATCACTTCAACAATGGCCGTACCATTAAGGGGAAAAGAAAATGAAAAAGTAACTTCTTTGGACCTTGTTCAATTCATTAAGTTGGCACTTGACGAGGATCAAAGAGGTAGGAGAAGGAATTGCAATCAAATTTTCTATCATAACCATTCCTTTGGAAGAAATTTCCGGAGTTGTGAAGAGGACATAATTTCATTGATATTATGAAATATAGAAAAACTCTGAACACCCAAATGGGTTACAAGAACAACTTCCAATGACAAAAAATAAAGATAAACGGTAAGATGAAAGAAGATGTTATCTTTACGCCAGAAATACATAGTTGTAATAATCATCTCTAGGAGATTGTCAAAAGACCAAGTTACCTCTCCGAAAATCCGACTATCCCTTTCACTCCAAATAAGCTACAAGAAAGTACAAATGAAAGATAACCATAAAACTTCTTTGATCCTTGAAAAGGATGGCCCACAAAGATCATGAAGAGAAAGGTTCTAATGTCATTTGGAAATGATAAGGACCAATCAAAGGCGGCAAAAACAACAAAATCTGTTAGCAAAAGGACAGTGAATAAAGAGATGTGATTGGCCCTCTGCATCTATTTGCCACATAACACACACGCCCAGTGAAAGAGACATATAATGAACCATCCAGTGCAATGAGACAAAGTGTTACAATGAAAAAATTGCAAAAATTAAAAGGCTCTTCATAGGCAAAGTTTCCCACAGATGACACGGAAGAATTCTTGTGTACTATTTGAACAACTCCCTAAAAAACATCAAGAAAAAAACTCTAGAAAAATTTTTAGATCACTGATATAATGAACCATCTAGTTCGATGATACAAAGAAGAATGATCTAGGTCGCACCCCAAACTTGAAATTTTTATTTTTATTTTTATTTATTTATTTATTATTATTTGTGATTGTTCGAGTTAGCTTACACACAACTCATCTATTCTCACGGGACAAACATCTGCCCTACTTGGTTGTCAAGGAAATCTAGGTAGGTAGTGGTCATGGATTGAACTCATAACCTCTTAATTCCCCTAGGTCCTCTTATCCACTAGAGGCTCACACTTGAAATGTCTAATGACAAGTAACATGCATAAATACATGTCAAAGTAGAAGGGCATTTTATAAAAAAAAATATCTTTCGAAAATAGTCAGAAACATCCACCAAGCTAACAAATGGATATATTAAACATAGAACCAAAAACAAAATAGCATTCTCAAATATATGGTCAACCCTTCAGGCTTCAACAATATCGAAAAACGCTTTCATCATCGTAATGTAATGCTAAACAAAGTGAGAAGCATATATTGCCATCTACAGCTACCATGTGTCCAAAGAAACACAGGAATGTGGCAGAAATATTTTTTCAGATTCTCAAGAAACGCAGGGACACTAAAAATAATGACAGATACAAACAAAGAAAACAAAATATAAGAAGGAAAGTAACTGGCAGAGATCCTACCCAATAACATCTAATGAGCTAGATCTATAAAAAGCAGGCAATGGCTTACACAATTATCTTAAGATCCATTAGCACCCATGCTTTTAATCAGACAAAATATTAATATTCAACTTGGGACACTTGGAATTGACACGCTCATGCAGTATACACAACTTCTTAGAAATGGCATTGTATCCAACAGTTTATAAAACCAGTAATGCTTAAATAAAAATAGGATCATTCGATTCACCTAAATGCTAAACAAGTCCAGTTATTTAAGCCTTGATGGTAATTGTTAAAGAGTGTCTAATAAGCCTCCAAAATGAAGTTATATTAGGATGCTCTATGTAGAATCAAAAGCAAACGGCCCGATAAATCTTCTCCAACAAGTAAGTCACTATTATATAATATGTATTAGAAGACAAGGCAAGTTATAAACCTTTTTTAGTAGGTCAGCGTCCTCTGCTCTAGACTTCTTTTCATATCCTGGTGGCGGAAATGGAAAGCAGCGCGACATTGCACAGAGTACCGAAACAAAAGGCGAGAGCTCTTTCCACAGACGAAAATGCTAAAATTACTTTCCAGAAGCGCTGTTCCGAAAAAGGAACAAACAAGAAACTAAGCTGCTGTCCATGCACCATGTCCTCGCATTCCTTTCCAGCTTCAGTTTTCCTCCATGTGCTTCTTAGTCAATCCCGCAGATGCAATTCCCAAACCTCAGATAACTCTTCCCACTTATAGACACGAGTACACGAACAATAATAAGCACAAGCCAAGAGATGTTTCCAAAATTCTCAAAACTCAATATGAGTAACCGAAATGCAGATAAAAAGAACTCCTAAAAGCAACAAATTCAGCACAAATTAGCTCTTCCGATCAGTTGGGAAAAATGTTAATGATTCAACCACAGTGGTCTCTCGATTCCCTTCTCAGGCCAATTATTAACTCCTCTTTAAACAAAAAGAACTCCCTACTTAGAAATGAAAGTTCCGAAACAGTATCGAAAATCACTTGTAATCTAAGAAATTGATTGGGTTGAAACTGATCACTGCCAAAAAAACAAGTCTATAACGTGCAATCCTCTTCCATGATCAGACAACAAACTTCACTTCATTCTAATAGTACTTTACAGTTACAGAATCGCAGCCTCAGCAAAGTACAGACCAAAAACCAAAATCCCACAAAAGATCGAAGCTCCAACACATTCTAAACAAACCCCGATGTCCCAGTCACAATCATACTTCTTCAATCCATACTCGAAATCAAACCCTAATTAGGGCAAACCCGATAAATTGAAGAGCCACCCAGTTACGATCCGTCAATCAAAACCCTAAAAAATCCACCAAATACATAAGCAAATAGCCAGTACCAAAACCCTAAATTTCAATTCCTCAAAACATAAAGAAAAAAAAAAGAAAATCCGAAAAAACAAAGAATACATAGAAAGAATCAAAACCCCATAAAAAGAAAACCTATTTAATTCTAGGGTATCGATTAAAAGGGCAAAAGCAGCTCGATTCAGCCCGATAACGAAGAAATTCAAGGGCAAAAAACAAGTGGGTCGATGAAAAAAGTTGATACAGAAATTGGGTAATGAGATTTACCTTGTCCGCTACAGAGTGGGCAATGTAGAAGGACAAGATCTCTCAAAGAAAGGGGGAAATTAATGAAAAATTGGGAAGAAAAATGAAGTTTGAAGCTCTAGATTCTTTTTTTCTTGGTGTTTGTGTGGAGATTTGAGTGGATTTAAGTGTGTGAAAATTGGGGGTTTTTTCTTCTCATCTCTGGTTTTCTACACTGTGTTGTTTTCTTTTCTTTGGTTTCTCTTTGGGTGTATCTCTGTCTTTGAGTGCTCCCCCAACTATTGTGAAGAAAAAGAAAAGGAGAGGATTTGAGATTTTGCCTCAAACTCCCTTCTTTCTAGTCATGCGTAGTTTTTATTTCTCATATTTTACATTTTCTTTTATATATATATATATATATATATTTTTTTTTTTTTTTTTTTTTTTTTTTTTTTTTGGGGTGGCATTAGAAATAGAGAGCAAAAAAGGGTTGTTTTCAAAAGAAAAAAAAAAACGAATATTAATATACATTCGAACCCATAACTTTCTTATATTACACAAAAATATATTTTTTCAAATTCTAGTTTTGAGATAGAATTTTAATTTGGTCCTGTGTTTCAAAATTGACTATTTATATTTCAATAATCTTCACTTCATTCTCGTTTATTTTTTTTAAATTTAATTTCATATTTATTATTTTTTTAAGTTAAATTTAGATAAAAACTTAAGTAATCTCTTTATCAATATATTAAAATTTAAAATTAATTTAATCGTCATTTAGTAACACTACTTTATGTAACTAATAAGTTTTTCATCTTAAAAATTAAAAGTAAATATAGTTAAAATGATAGGAATAAAATTGTTAAATTTCGAAAGAAATTGAGTACATGGAAATTGGACATCAAAACTAACTACTGTATTTTTTTTTTTTTTTCCCTATTATAGACATGTCACTCTAGTTGCGCTCCTTTAGGCAAATATGGTTCTTTTTTTTTTAATTAATTCATAAATAGCAAGGAAATTCGAAGTATGACTTCTAATATTTAAGTATTTCTCATATAAATATATGTGTTATAATATTAAAAATAAATAAATATGTGAATTGCAATATGCTCATAGTGAAATAAGATTAATACCATCCTTTCATATAACTTTTTGTTTTTTTTTAAAGACACCAACAAAGTTCAACGTATTAGTTTAACTAAAATAAGCTTAGTTTAGTGGTCAACCAAAAAGTTGGATGTTAGAATCTCTCAACCTTCAAATATTATTCTTGAACTAAAAAAAAGTTTAAAATGTGTTTCAACTTTCGTTTAAGGGTAGATTAATTTGGACTATAATAACTTAACTCAAATTTGGGCCATCATTTATAATAACTTGTAAGGGAGTTACTTTTTGTATCAAACTGAACAAATATATTTCGATTTTTTAAAATATTGAACCGGATGATTTAATATTATTCTAAAAATTGAACTAATGCATCGATTCGATTTGATTTCGTTGTTTTTCAGATTTTTTTCACCTCTAGTTAATGTGCATGTCAACTATTTAAGAAAATTCCTAACAAAACTAGGGAAAGAGTTGATAGCACATTGACTCTTTTTATTAGTTATATTATAATTCAACTCTACAATTACACGTGTAGGTTTGTGATCTTTTCCTCGCATTTGAATTTATTAAAAAAAAAAAAAAAAAACTAGTTACATTGAACCAATTTGTAAATATTTGATTCATAAACATTTAAAAATAAAAAATAACAAATTCAAACTTAAAACGTAATTGAAACTCTTTACGATTTAAGAACTAAATAAATATAACAAATAAGATGACAAAATAGCTTATAATCTAAACCTTTTGTTTTGATCTAAAACTGATACTTTTTTTCCATGGTTTAAATTGAAGTATGAGTCTGAGTTTTTTTATTTATTTTATTTTAATTTTTTTGAATTAGAAATGATCAGCACATTTAAGTTTGAATTTTTTTTTACCTAATTAAGTTTGAGTTTTTTTTTTTTTTTACCATTAATTCAAGTTTGAGTTAAGTTTGCATAATGCAAGCAAATAATTGGATGGATAATGTCATGTCAGGTAAACACGAGGTGATTGGATGATGTTCTAGACATGGAAGTAGTTTGAAGATTTATTTTAAATAGTTAGAAATTAGAATTTTTTGTAAAAGTTCGTTAGGATGTAAATTTATTGAGGAATTGTTGCAAAAAACTGGTTTGTATATGTTTTTTTTTTTGTGGAGAAGTTAGTAAACTTGTTTGAATGTAAATTTAAAATAAATAGTTATTTTGAATAATTATAAAATGAATCATAAATAAGTAGTTAGAAATAAAGAGTTATTTTGAATAGTTATAAATGAATAGTCGTTTTAAATAGTTATAATAACTCGTTTGAATGTGAATTTTATGATTAGTTAGTAAATAGTCAACCTAAATCCTCTTTAAATCTGAGAAACAAACACCCCATTTGTCAGTAATAGTAATTTATATTCTAAAAAGTTTATAATTTAACTTAATATTGGCTTTTAGAAGTTATCGAACCATTAATTGTTTTTATAAAATTTCTTACCATTAGTTCGTATTTTGAAGTGTGTTGTATTTGAAAGTATAAACAAAAATGATATTTCAAAATATTTGTCCCAAATGCAAAATTTATCAACAAAGTGGCTACTTTTGTTTTCTATATAATTGTGAGTGTCTTAGAACAGGTGTTTCTTTGTCATATTTAAAAATGATTTAAATAGATAATTTATTATTTTTTTATCGAAAATTTACATCCAAACCAGTTTTACTAATTATTTTTCCTTTTTACTTTTGAAAATAATTATTCATTTATAACCATTCATTTATTATTATCAATCATTTTTAATCATTCATCTCAAATCAATCAAAATAGGGCATTCATTTTTTAATTATTCATTTTAAATATACATCTAAACAAAGTTTTGACTCTAACTCCTCTACACAAAAACTACATTCAAACGAGATTTTGATTACAACTCTCAATTTTTAATTACTCAAAATAAATTTTCCATATAACTCTTCAAGCTAAATTCTTATTAAATATGGTAAACAAACACCCCTATATTTGACTATTTTTTAGATAAATCACTTGATCTTACAAGAAAATTCATAAAAAAAAAGATTAATTTTGAGAATTTTTACTTCCTCGTGACCACAAGTTCAACTTATAATTGTGACAACTTAAAATTTTGAGACAAATCAATATAATATTTTTAGTGAAAATTAAATAATTGAATGAGAATCATGAATCTAGGTAAATATGATTAAACATAATTTAACTAACATAAACTTTTTTTTTTTTTTTTAGACAATAACTAACATAAACTTTGATTGTCGATTTTGAGGCTATATTTTTCCATCCAATATTTAATAAACTGGGGGATGCAGTTTTTTAATTTTTATAATTAAAAAACAGCCTATTTTTTTCCTTCCCTCTCAATTATGCAAAGTGCCAATTGTGAGTTATAGGAGAGAGCAATTTGACATAACCAGGACCCTCACATATAAATAGGTTTCTTAAAACAATAGAAAATTGTATTAGAGAATTGCAACTACTTTTTTTTTAGTTCGAAACCAAGGCTCTGGAACTCATGAAAAAAAATTAAAAAAAAAAAAAAAAAAAAACTCATGAAAATGAATATACATTTAAAGGAAATAGTGTTGATTATTATTATTGACTTTATTAAATATATATATATATATATATATATATATAATTTAACCAAACAATTACAAAAACAAAGGTACAATATATATAAAATTAAAATCAAAACAAGTGACTTAGCAATCAAAATGTTACTGTTAAAAATTCTTATTTTATTCAGAGTTATATATATAAAAAATAAATAAAAGGATTGTGAGGTTATAACGGTCATCTTCCGGATCACAATAATAATAATAATAATTATTAATATACAAAATCATTATTCATGCTCAAACATATTACAATCTAATATTGTACACAAATAGTAAGATACAGTATTCTATTTAGAATCATTAACAACGTGCAAGATTTAAAAAAAAAAATTAAAAGCAAACTTAAATATCTTGATTGAGATACAAAACATTAAATTAATATGGGTTAGTATATCAAAAGCATTAAGCAATATCATACCTTCAACGATAAATATATATTTATAAATTAAGAAGTCATTAGTTTGAATTATATATTCCAATAATTATCGATCTAAAAAACAAAACTAATCCAACTATAAGATTCAAAGGGTGCGGTGCATTGATTCTAAACGATCCACCTACTCATGTTCACTAAATCTCGAGCTAAAATTCACGACATATACATTAGCAAGGGTAAAAGGACAAATCAAGTCTTGTGTAATGATATCGTGTCCTCATACCATATCGAGCTTCAAAATTCATCTTATAAACATGTAAAACCAGAGACAAAAACACATCGTAACATCGAGATACAACTACTATAGGTTGGTCTTGTTAGGATACAAACAAAGTTGTCTCACATTTATTACACTAGGGGGAGATATTTAGTATATAAGCGACAACAACTATTCCTATTAATATAAAGTATTATGGGTGAAAAAAAAAGTCACGATGTGTATGTCCAAAATAAACAATATAAACTTATAAAAAAAAATTGGTAACGTGTTAGTTTCATTGTTTGGTGGTAATTCAATTTAATACCACGATCACGGATTAAATCTTAAAAATCGATTTTTAACTTTAATTTATTTCAAAGCACTAATGTATTTTATGTAGAACTAACTCTCAAATACTAAATTTGCTAACAATTAAAAATGTTATAACTGTTTTTTAAATTAGATCAAATTATAAAAATTAAATTCTAATTTTTAAATCATATGGATTAAATTTATATATTTTTTAAACTATAAAAATTAAAATCTAATTAAAAAAAAAAATCATAAATATTAAACTCTAATTTTATTTTTAAACAACGACACTAAACTTATATTTTACTCTTAAAACAAGAATGGTCAAAATATATTACGAAATTCTTTTGGGAACTATTTGAAAACAGTCCCGAAAATTGACCGTTCAACAAAATACTACCACTTGCTAAAGCCCACGTGGGTTTGTTTTCCAACTTTCTAATCTACGTGGCACCACCCTCCAGTTCACAAAAAAGATAAAGGGCTCTATCCAGCTGACACGTGTCAACTTGTCATATCCCATTAATTAAGACTTTTTTTTTCACTAACTAATATTATTATTATTTTTTATTTTTATTTTGTTTGTTGAAAAAACTAACGAGTACTTAAAATTTTGAGTGGAAGTTAAGTTATTACATTCGGCTACTAGTCAGAGTAATTGATGTATTGGTCTAAAACCAATTAGTTTTATATGCCGGGCAATAGCTCGATCGGCATTAGTGTATAAGGTCATGGGTTCGAATTTTCCCACTCTTAATTATTGTAATCTAAAAAAAAAAAAAAATTTCATATAATCTAGTCTATTGTTTCACATAATTTAGGCTATGTTTTGAAATTAATCAGTTTTTCTTTTTTTATTATAATAATTTTGTCACTCATAACACTATTTATCATAATCGTATGGTATAATTAGGTGTACAAAAAATTTGATAATCTAAACAATATAGATTGCACGACATAAACAATAAGTAATAGGATGAGTTTTTTACTTTCTATTTTTTGAAAATGTAATAAAGATGGGTTATAATATTATTTGGGTTGAGTTATAACTTGATCATATAACTTATCCTATTGTTTCACACGGCTTGTCTCGATTGAACCTAATTAAATCATAACTGCAAATAATATTATGTACACATGAGAATGTAGATATATTTAAAAATAATAAGATATACATATTTGCGTCTCCAATTCCACCATGCTATCTTTTACTTTGATGGATTTAGTTGAAAATATCTATTTTTAAATAAAATAATGAATATTCATCTGAACACTTTTAGTATTTAAATAAGCTACAATGTTTTTTAAAATGAGCTACAATATTTGACTTCTTTTTTGACGAGCTAAAATATTAGATATTACTTTTATATTTACATAAGTTTTATATATTTGTTCCATTTTTTATGGTCTAACAAAAATGTCACAATCACCACTATGGGCATGTGCAAATGTCGTTAAAAGTGTCAACAAAAACATAATACCTTTAATACCCTAATCAGGCTCACCTGTATTAAAAGTTTGATTGGGCCAAACTTTGGGCTTTGAATGTACCTTTTAAAAAAACATGGAAAATAGTAACAAATGTTCACATTAAATAAAATTATTAAAAAAATATCTACTATCTTTTAAACTTTAAATTAGTATCCAAAATGATACTAAAATCAAGTGGAAAGATAATTAAATTATCCCCATAATATCCTCACTATTCTATTGTCAATAGATTTAATAATAAAATAATTCAATTAAATAATAAACTAATGGAGGTCAAATCAAATCACGTTAGTCAATTTCTGATTTGGCCAAATCCATGTTTAGATTTTTTTTAAAAAAAAATTAATAATTTGTATCTCACGATTTCTTTTTTTTTTTTTAACAAGGATAACCACGTCCATCACTAGGCTAGGCATCAGAAGACATTGAAGGAGTAATGTCACAGGCTCGAATTTGGGACCTTAAAGGGAGCATACATTCAAAACTTAAGTCTTCAACCACTGTGCCACCCCTTGGGGACCACGATTTCCTACTATCTATCCACGTTTTTCGTCAGTCTATGAAAATAAAAATAAAAACCAAACGATTTCGATCAAGGATAATCTTCCTAGCATTCTCACAAATTTGTGCCGATCACTCAAAATTTCATCACGAACCCACCATTTTCATCTCCCACATCAGTCGTTTGGTTAGTGCAACTGCTTTCAAGTCAATCAAGTTTCAAACAAAAAGTAGGGTGAAAGCGTGGGACACTAGAGTGATGTTTAAGGAAATTATTGGCGCAAACGAATATGGGTTTTAAGGGGCAGCAAAGCATCGTTTCACGATAAACAATCAACAATGGAAGCTACACCCACAACTACACCCATCATGGTTGCATTCAAAAGGAATTGGGATGAAAAGGACGCGTACTTAAACTACAAGACAAGTTTAATCGAAGTTAGGCACGAGATTTTCTTGCAAATTTCGCTGATAAAATTGTTGAAAAAAATCCAAGAATCTATCTTGTCACATCTTGCTGTCACTATTACTGTATTTACATCACAACCGTCAATCCTTCATACGGTGGAAGGGTATATAACTCTACATAATGCCATATAGGAGCATATTGTCCCTACATAAAGCAAACAAATATGCAAGATCGATAGTATCAAATTATCGACTCAATAATGATCTAGAATAACAATATACATATTATCACATAGGAGCATACTGACCCACAAAACATCACTAATGTGACCAATATACATAATACTGTATGTACACTGAGTGATACGAGGCAAGGAAGCAGAAATGGTTTTTGTCCTTGCGAATGCTGGAGAGATTGGTGTTTCAGAGCTTTTGCTAAAACGACCTCTCGTATTCTGCCCTTCAATTAAGAAGACATGTGGCGCTTCACGATCTTCGAGGGCGACAATTATGACAGAAATAACGGCCTGACAGGTTATTCAATATACTACTTTTATCTGTAACCTCAAAACCTATATTGTTGTAAACTCTAGGGGGATTTTATGGCCATGGGGGAGGAAGAGAATATACGACAATGGAGTTTGAATTTTTAAATTAATATCCAATGCTTAATTGATTTGATTTTTTAAAAAGATTGACAAAAAAATATGATTTTTGATCCAATATATATTTTTTTTACTTTTAATTTAAAATTTTCTCGGATTTTGAGGGATTACGAACTTAAAGTTAGATTAATTAATTAAAAAACATATTAGAAGGCTAAAATAGTCCACCATTTTTGTAATAACTAATTAATTAATACAAAACTAAAAAAGTGGACATTTATTTAAAGTCTAAAAGATAGTAGGCATTTTCTTAATTATTTTCCTAAATTAAGACATTTACGTAATTATCCCTTTAAGCATTCAGTAGTGGGCCTCGGCCTCAATGATTCCGTTCAAATGGGCTAACATCAATGGCTAGGCCCAAACATCAGCCAGATTTGGGCCGATGGAAGGGCTCATATTCAAACAAGCCTATAAAAGAAAGGTGGATTAGGAAAATGGCTAAATTTAGAGAACTTATTAAACAAATGACTACATTTATTTAGACTTTAAATTAATGTCTAAA